>JAJIBD010036161.1:0-24638 GCA_021461705.1 Cryptotis parvus
ATTTACCATAACCATATACAAAACCACAAGCATCAGAGTTCCCTCAAATACATCCGAGACATTGTATATCTCTTTATTAAGTCCTGTCAGGGTTTGTTATTGCAACACTTGCCTTTGCATAGCAGCTAACTCCTGCTGCTCAAGCAAAGTCTCCCGGACAAGGACACTGTTCCCAACCCAAACACCCAGGTGAGAGGACACAGTTTCCTCCCTTGACCCCTGTCCTCTGCTTTCTCTTTGGCTTCATCTCTTAACTGCACATGAGGATTCAAGTTTACAGTCATCAACAGCTGTGAAATGTTTGAATCGTTCGTAAAGGAAGTTTGTGCCACATGCTGTTGTACAGATTCACTACTGATCTTCAAGTTGATGAACACCTGCGCACATATTGGGGATCTGTAACCGTTAATCACAGATTTCCAGACTAGCAATGTAGGAAACTGAGTGCTGTGCTGTTCCTCCTCAGTTTTCTAAGATCAGGCTCTGTTGTTCTATTTGATTTCCTTCTTCCTCCAAAAATTTTATTTTCAAAGCAGATATATAGATATGTATCCATATATCTGCTATGTATCTACATATCTGCTTTGAAAATAAAACATATAAGATTTTATATCATAGATTCCAAGAGACAGACTTCTGGACTTCTGGACTTCCCCTCATCAGAACTCCACCCAGCAGACCAGCCCATCACAGCCCGGACCACCGCACCTACCCTGCCGCAGCTTTTTCCTCAATCCGGCCCAGGTATGCTGGTCCAGAGACTCTCACACATGGGGGCAGAGCCTTTCCTTGCCTCTCCTGTGCAAAGCCGTTCATGAGGCAGTCGGGAGGCATGGCGGGTTCTAGTCCTGGCCCACCACCTCGGCAGAGCCTCACAACAAGCCAGACCACCACTCCTCTCACTTCATGGGCGCCGCCATTTTCCACTTCTGGACTTCCCTCCTCGTCAGAACTCCACCCAGCAGACCAGCCCATCACAGCCCGGATCACTGACACCCACCCTGCCGCTGCTTTTTCCTCACGGCCCAGGTATGCTGGTCCAGAGACTCTCACACATGGGGCAGAGCTGTTCCTTGCTCTCCCTGTGCAAAGCCATTCATGAGGCAGTCTGGAGGCATGGCTGGTTCTATCCTTGGCCCACCACCTTTCCAGAGCCTCACAACAAGCCAGACCACCACTCCTCACTCCACGGGCGCCGCCATTTTCCACTTCTGGACTTCCCTCTCGTCAGAACTCCACCCAGCAGACCAGCCCATCACAGCCCCGATCACGGACACCCACCCTGCCGCAGCTTTTCCTCAATCCGGCCCAGGTATGCTGGTCTAGAGACTCTCACACATGCGGCAGAGCCTTTCCTTGCTCTCCCTGTGCAAAGCCGTTCATGAGGCAGTCGGGAGGCATGGCGGGTTCTATTCCTGGCCCACCACCTCGGCAGAGCTTCACAACAAGCCAGACCACCACTCCTCACTCCACGGGCGCCGCCATTTTCCACTTTGGACTTCCATCTCGTCAGAACTCCACCCAGCAGACCAGCCCATCACAGCCCAGATCACCGACACCCACCTTGCCGCAGCTTTTTTCCCTCAATCCGCCCAGGTATGCTGGTCCAGAGACTCCTCACACATGGGGCAGAGCTGTTCCTTGCCTCTCCTGTGCAAAGCCGTTCATGAGGCAGTCGGGAGGCATGGCGGGTTCTAACCTTGGACCACCACCTCGGCAGAGCCTCACAACAAGCCAGACCACCGCGCCTCACCCCACGGGCGCTGCCATTTTCCACTTCTGGATTTCCCTCTCGTCAGAACTCCACCCAGCAGACCAGCCCATCACAGCCCGGACCACCGACACCCACCCTGCCGCAGCTTTTTCCTCAATCCGGCCCAGGTATGCTGGTCCAGAGACTCTCACACATGGGGCAGAGCCCTTTCCTTGCCTCTCCCTGTGCAAAGCCGCTCATGAGGCAGTCGGGAGGCATGGCGGGTTCTAGTCCTGGCCCACCACCTCGGCAGAGCCTCACAACAAGCCATACCACCGCCCCCTCACTCCACGGGTGCCGCCATTTTCCACTTCTGGACTTCCCTCTCGTCAGAACTCCACCCAGCAGACCAGCCCATCACAGCCCGGATCACGGACACCCACCCTGCCGCTGCTTTTTCCTCAATACGGCCCAGGTATGCTGGTTCAGAGACTCTCACACATGGGGCAGAGCTGTTCCTTGCTCTCCCTGTGCAAAGCCGTTCATGAGGCAGTCGGGAGGCATGGCGGGTTCTAGCCCTGGCCCACCACCTCGGCAGAGCCTCACAACAAGCCAAACCACCGCTCCTCACTCCACGGGCACCGCCATTTTCCCCTTCTGGACTTCCCTCTCGTTAGAACTCCACCCAGCAGACCAGCCCATCACCCGCCTCGTCACGCGCCGCTTGCGGCCGCATGGTTCTTCAATAAATGCTTTATTTGGAGGTGTTTAAAAGAGTTTGCCTCCCGCTCGACAGGCCTGGCAAGCTTCTCGTGTTGTATATGATATGCCAAATTCCAGTAACAACTATATTAGGTCATTCCTATGACCTAATATAATGGTTTGAGGCTCTTTATGTTCCTGTAGCAAGCCGATGCCCCTGGCTCTACTGGCATGAGACAGGACATATGGAGATATTACTGGTGCCCGCTCTAGCAAATAGATGATCAACGGGAAGATCGTGATCGTGATCGTGAGATTCCAAGAAATTCCTTGGAATATAAGAATATAAGAAAATTAGATATATAGTATATATGACATATATACTTTATTATAGTATATATACTCTGTTATAGTATAAAGTTTATATAGTATATATAATATATACTATCTCTATATATGTGCATATATAGTATATGTGTATATATATATGTGTATACATACACACATATATGCATATGTATGTATGTGTGTATAGTATATGTGTGTATAGTGTCCAGTTGCTTCTACTGTATATTGACAAAGTAAACAACCCCAATAGGGAACTTCAAATCTTTCCCACAAAAGTCATTACTAAAAGACAATCATATGAAAACTTTGGTTAACATGAACGCAGGGAAGCACAGGGATTGGTCTAGTTCATGGGTCCTTGTCTCCCGATCATAAAAATACTTTGCAAGGCGAAATCTGACTTCAAGGTGACAAAACTGTCTACATTTGTCTAGGATTTCCTCGATCTTAAGACTGAAAGTTTCGTGTCCCAAAGACCCCACAGTCCTAAACTACCCAGCTTGGCTGGTCACCCCCTCGTGACAGAGTCAGTCTTTGATTTAAATACCTGCTTTGGCGACCATAAGTAGCAGGCGAGGGAAAGCACCCACCATTTATCCCTGGCCGGGTTACATGGAGTTGCTCCTTACTGGCAGGAGAGGAGAGCCAGTACCAAGGGCAGCTTCCCCATCCCCATCCCTGTCTCCATGACTCTGGGTTTACAGTCAGTGGAAGACATCTCTGAAGCAGCTTCCAGAGCTGTGGGCATCTCCAGAGTGTGAAAGCCTTATTCAGGACTTTTGTTACAGTATCTAGAGAGCTTAGAAACTGCTCAACAACAGGGTCTCCCTTTAGAGACTGGCATGATGAAGAAAGCATGACGCCCCCTATCCCTCACCATTTAATCTCTGAAAAGAAGCCACCTCTGTGACATTATGCCACTGACCTTGCTCTGGCTGAGCTGCATGGGTGGGGGGAGGAAGGCACCCTGGAAGAACTCCAGGACCCTCCTTTCTGCCTTTCTGCCTCCAGGGTTCAGTGAAAAACCAACCTGTGAAGTCTTCCTATGAGGAACATGATGGAAAATTCTAGAACCTATGTACAACCTTCTCAACCATACAGCTCTGAACCCTTTGACTCTTTCCATCTTTCCTGGTTCCTTTGTCTCTACATCAGGAACAAGGGAAGTCCATCCAATGCTTTTCCTTTGTCCTCTTTCCATCCTTTTGGACAAATGCAGAACTGAAAAGGAGGAATAAGAGAAGATAAGAAATGAGAGGAGACGTCTACGTAATAAAACCAAACTTGTTTTGCGATCTCTAAGGCAGGACCCTCTCCCCTTGCTTCCAGTTGTCCTTTGGAACTGCCATTAGAATGTGGAAAAGCAGACAAATATAAAACACAGAGAAACAACCTCTACAGAAATGGAGAGAAATGACCCCCTTCACACAATGGCTATCACTGGGGGTCAGTTCTATTCTGGCCATCAACGCTATAGAGAAATGGCATTGACCGAAATAACATTCCTTAAGAAGCTGCAGGTATCCCCAGGACCTCTTGAATATATTCCTGGCTGAGAGAATTTCTGTTTTGACTAAGCATTAGTAAGAACTGAATCCTCCACTTCCAGTTTTTTAAGGAATTGTTTTAAATTGAAATAACCAGACAGAACTGTGCAGAATCTATAAGCTTATGGCTCAATGGCTTTTCTGAAAATGAGCATGTTCCTGTAACACCACCGGGATAAGGAAATAACACAGGAAGTTCTAACTTAATGGCAGTGCCAGGTTCTTGGAAGCAGTGACTTGAAGTGAAATATCAAAACTAAGTGATAAAAGCAAGAATCACATTCCTGTCACATAGTACCGGTCACAAACATCAGCAAACTCTTAAATAAAGGCCCCAAACCCTTCTAGTACAAAGCCCTCATTTCTTATCAATCATTTCTTTCTACACCTTTGATTCTAGTTCTTCCAGAGTCTACAGGTGGCCGGGTCTGTCCCATGCAGCTCAAAGGGACAGTTGAATTCCAGCCCTGAGAAAAAGAATGCCTTTCCAAAACAAAGGACATGGCCCCCACACTCACCACTGCAGCAAGGGAAACCTGAGCCATGCATGAACCTCATGTGCACATCTTTGGGTTGTAGAAGACCAGAGTCAATGAAGAAACTCGAAACAGACCTAGGGGATAAGCTTTCATATGGCCAGGAATCTTTTTCCTGCTCTAATGTTATAAAAAGTGACATGAAATAGTTGATCAGATAAAGAAACTGTGGCCTGCATATATAATAAAATACTACAGTTGTAGAATACGTTGAAGTTTTGCAATTTGCTACAACTCAAATAGAACCAGAGGGCATCTGGTGAACAGAAATAGGTCAGAGGGAGAAGGGAGAATGCCGGATAATTTCTACCATCTGTGGTAAATAAGGAAATAACAGGACAAAAACCAGAGGTTGACGTAGGAACAATAGTGGATAGTCCAGGGCACTTTGGTTTTTGGTGGATTGCAGTAACTCTGCACCAATACCACAAACTCTTATAACCATGCTACCTGAACCATAACTTATAAGAAGACTTTAGGAGGAAAAGAAACGGATGTCAAAAGAAATAACTTTTTGGATGACACATTGTATCTTTTCAGGGCCTTACCTTGTTTCCGACCTCCCCTAGATCAACTGCTCTGTCCTAGATAGAAGCTCCATTTAAAGCCATCCCCACACAGGGGACCGCCTTGTGTCCGAACTTCCCAGGAATGGAATAATCCAGAAAAAAAATCTCCCTTTTTTGTGATCTTTGCTCAAGTTTATTTGTGAGGCTAGTTACTAATGCTGTCTGCAGTGGTTATAAAAATCCTTTATATTCATCTATGATTTCTATTGCACGGTCATGTCCATCTCCTGCCCCCTTCCTCTCTCCCTTCTTTGCTTCCCTCCTTCCTTCCTTCCTTCCTCCTTCCTTCCTTCCTTTCCCTCCCTCCTTCCTTCTTCCTTCCTCCTTCCTTCCTTCCTTCCCTCCTTCCTTCCTTCCCTACTTCCTTCCTTCCTTCCCTCCTTCCTTCGTTCCTTCCCTCCTTCCTTCCTTCCCTTCCCTCCCTCCTTCTTTCATTCCTTCCTCCTTCCTTCCTTCCTTCCCTCCTTCCTTCTTCTTCCTTCCTCCTTCCTCCTTCCTTCCTTCCTTCCCTCCTTCCCTCCTTTCCTCTTTCCTCTCCTTCCTTCCCTCCTTCCCTCCTTCCTCCCTTCCTTCTTCCTCCTTCCTTCCTTCCCCTCCCTCCTTCATCCTTCCTTCCTTCCTTCCTCCCTTCCTTCCTTCTTCCCTTCCTTCCTTCCCTGTTCTCTTATCCTTTCCCTTCTTGTTCTTCTCTCACTCCCCTTTCTCTCTCCTTTTCCTTCCCTTATCCTTGTTGTCCTTTCCTACTGGCTTAAACATTACTTTCTTGAGAAAGTCTCCCTAAACAGCAGACTCAGTTCCTGTCCCTCCTCGGCCGGATTCCACCCCTTGCCACACCCTCCCAGCGACTGGTCCTTTTTTCCTCCTGTGCACCCCTACTTGGCTCACATTCCTCTCCCTTAACGGAGCCCATGAAGGGAGGGTCACATCTAGCTTTCTCATGTTACCAGGCATCTATAATTTCCTGAATAAATGCCTACTTGGCAAACAAATATATGAGTGCTTTCTTTTCAGAAATGTCTGTTTGGGTTGCATTTACAGCTTTCAAGACATTACATTTATCAGAATTTCATACACAGGCAACACTCAGCATTTATTTCATGTTGTTAATAAACTTATAAAAGTTCATATCAGGTCAGATGTCAAAATAAAAGTTAGGTTTTCTATTGGAATGCAAGGACAGGAGGGTTAATACATTCCCAAACCATGAATGAGAACTGGACTTAAAAGAGTGCATAGCTCACCAAAAGAGCTGTGACTTTACTGAGGCACGCCGCCCTCTCACATCTGGAAGGAAACTCTCAGGGATCTTAGACCAAAGTTAGACCCAGTCACTACAGAGCTACCAGGCACCCGAAAAGTTCAGCCTCTCTTCTAACTACAGAATGAGGACAGTGTAAAAACTTGAATTTCTTAGTGACTTTTATACATGATTTGGCAAAACTTTTTATCTTACCAGAAAATCACCTTGCCTCTTTGTTGTTCTTGGTATTATGACATTACCAATTATAGTACCATAAATATATATTTTAAATACCTCTCCTACATAATTTTGAGCAGAATTTTCCCTATAATCACTCCTAGGAGTCTCAGGGCATTTAATTGTTCCTCTATAAACCCCAAATTCCTATCTAGCCATCTACTGGTGGAATTCAAGTTGATGTGAGCCATCAACCTTATATACCCAGATCTTTCTCTCTAAGCTATCATTAATTGTACTGAAATGTCATCTGAGTAATGAGCATTCCAAATCTAAAAGGGCCACTTGCAAATAATACCCTGGGCTCTGGATAGAAGCAGTATTGTAATGCCAACCAGAGTGTGACTTTTATGCCATCTAAGTACATAATTAATATAGACTCTATTTCCACTGGTGTGGTTGCAATAACCAGATCTGTACTGCAAACTACATACATCAAATTCATATAACTTAAGTTTGGACATCCTACCCCTTGAAAACAAAGTATATGAATAGGGAGATTTGTATATTTAATCCTAACCAGGCTTGAGGAAAATTGTCTTTATGCTGGTTTCTATTTTTATAATTCTGCTTAAAATATTACCCATTGGTCTGGGCATTGTAGACTTTCTTTCTTTTCAAATCCAACAGCTTATATTTAGAAAGACAGCCCCAATCTTGAAAGGAAACTCATGGAGATAACAGAGAGACAGTACCGAGGACAGCAGTGTGGGATCCTGGTGTAATTCTAGCATTACCAGTTCCCGAGCACCATCTAAGTAGGCCTTGTTCTACCCAACCCTACAGGTCAGGAGCAGAACCAGGTTCTTGTGCCTGAGCACTGAGCCATCCCTCCTCCATGACTGAGTAATAGCGGGGTGGCTCCCAGTCCTCCCGAGAACCACCAGCAAGACAATAAAAGAAATAGAATCAGAACAGGAAATCTGTGATAGGCAGACTTCAAAGACTAAAACTTATGTTTGAATGTTCAATTTAAGTTCTTTCCAGGTAAAGTTGAACAGGTAGGTTTGGGGCTATTTGATTGGTAACATGGAAATATTATCTTGGCTACTCTTTTAGAACCAGAGATGGACTTTCTAAAACGGTCTCTGAAAACACCAGAAAGCATAGGGGAAAAGAAATCAAAACTGAGCTGCAGAAATATCTTGGGGTTCCTATTGCTTTAAAAAAAATATATCCAGTGCATTCATTATTCAGAAATGTGTCTATTCTATGCTGGTGCTATCCAATTAGATTTTCTTCCTGACAGGAGTTGGTTCCATCTAATAAATTCATTAAATGCTGTCCAACACTTACAAGACAAGACTTTGCAAAATCGGGCTCCCTTCCACCTCGGCAGTCTTCAAGCAGAAAGAGAACATCAACGAAAATGCAAGCCCCAAATCCTGCTTAGGAGAAAAGAATGAAATGTTTGAAGATTCAGAAAGATTAATATTTTCTCCCTTTTTGTGGATCATCTCACACCCATGGGGCCTCATTTTCCAACTGGCTAAAATGAAAGGATGAAAGAGTCCACAAAAAGTGCAATATAATTAGGCTGGCAATCCGACAGTAAGTCTAAAGGCCAATCACTGTCGCTGGGTGGAGCATCTCTTGTTAGAAGTCAGAGTAGGTGGCTTCATCCACCGCCTTGTGCGTACACACATTATCTGTAAGTTTGCACTGTGGCAAAAAGATGCACTTTGCTGCCTGTTTTCTGCCAGGGCATTTTAGTGCATGATTAAAAACGGTTTTCTTCCTGTTTGCAGTAAAGGGAAATCCTCGAGACTGACCTAAGATCTTTAGTGAAAGATGTTTGTATCCTAAGTGAGACCCTGAGTCAAGATCAAAAATGAAGACTTCACATTCAGCCTGACCCCGGAACTCAGCTTTTCCTTCTTTCCTTCTCAGGTGACCCATTGCTGCATCCCAGGCATTCTCTTGACCTCTGTTTAAGTGTTCTGATACTTCAAAGCCCCCTGAGGACCTTGCATCAAAGACTCTGGTGGACTTGAAAAGTGGTTGTTAGTGAGGGGCACAAAGGACGTCCTCTTTGTATATGTACAGCACAGTTACCCACCACCCAAAAACTCACAGATCAGATAGCTGTAGTGTTGAAATTTCACAGACGAAGAGCTAGGGAGGGTGTTGGGGACTGAATATATGGTTCTTCCTGAAATGCCTATGTTGAAATCCTGTGTAATAGTACTGGGAGGAGGCCTGTAGGAGGTGCCTAGACCATGCAGGTGAAGCCCTGAGGAATGAGCTTTAATTCTACGATTCGTGACACCCCCACAGAGATCTTGCCAGGTTTGCCATGAGGACACATGAGAAATCTGTGACCTGAAGAAGGACCTCTGCTGACTCTGCAGGTTCCTTGATCTTGGATTCCAGGAACCCGAATCCCTCGAAGAGGTCAATGCTTGGGCTTTATATGACTTCCAGTCTTTTGCTCTTCTGTTTTAGAAGCCCACACTGACCAATGATGCACTAAAATGTGCATCTAAAGACTCCTTAGAAATAAAATCAGACCGAAACCATCATGAAATAGTGGCTAGATGCCTCGTTCATTCTTGAAACCAAGATTATCCATTACATGAAACTTTAGGAGAGAAAGAGATGCCCCCTTAGGAGCTGCTTTCTCCTCCTCGTCACTGTGGCACAATTTCTCCATGGTTCGTAGGGAACAATCCATCTGTATTTTCACATTCGAGTTTGCTTCTTCCATGAGTTTATTTCTCTCTGTCTTTCTCTTCTTTCCCTGACTTTTCTTTCCTTCCTTTTCCTTCCTTCCTTCCTTCCTTCCTTCCTTCCTTCCTTCCTTCCTTCCTTTCCTTTCTCTCTCTCTCTCTCTCTCCCTCCCTCCTCTCCTCTCCTTCCTTCTTTCCTTCCTTCCTCTCTCCCTCCCTCCTTCCATCCTTCCATCCTTCCTTCCTTCCTTCCTTCCTTTCCTTCCTTTCCTTCCTTTCTTCCTTCTTCCTTCCTTCCTTCCTTCCTTCCTTCTTCCTTCCTTCCTTCCTTCCTTCCTTCCTTCCTTTCCTTTCTTCCTTCCTTCCTTCCTTCCTTCTTTTTCCTTCTTCTTTCCTTCCTTCCTGCCTATCCTCTCTTCCTCCATCTACTTTCTACCCTCTTTCAAATACTGCTCTAGGATGACTGGTGTCCTTGTCTGCAATTCTTGTCACTAGGTTGCAGTTCAGGCAAGGGGCTGAGGACCTGGTGCTGTCAGGCTTTGGGCTCTCAGGCACTATTGTCAGGACCACCTAGTGATGCTGGAGAAGCCATGTGATGCTGGGGTTTGAATATATTTTGCAGAGTGTGTGCTTTAACCCTGCCCCCTCTCATAATTATCTCCAAGTCCCAGCACAGCTCTCCATAATTCCTGCCTTAGAAGTGTTTTTGAGTGAGGGAATAATTCACTTTGAGTCTGTCCGAAAGTCAGCAAGTTGAACAGAAATCACAGAGAGACCACAAGATAATAATTCTCAAATGAGCTAGTTTGTGGATCTTACAAGAGGGTTCATAGGCATAAGCTGCCTTCCTTCAATCTGGCTACCACATAGATCCAGAGCTCTGAGAGGGTCACTTATAAAGAGGCCCTGGCCTGGGTCTGGCAGTGACCCCATGGGGCTCCTTCCATGTGACCCAGCATGAAGATTTCCATTGCTTCTCTCCTGTGAATTCCCACCAGCTGAGTTGAATCAGTTCTCACTGTTACACTGGACAAATCTGTCCTCTACTTTTCTATTTCTCTGCTTGTCGAACTGATTTTCGCCAAAGACAAACAAACCAACCCTCCTCTGACCTCTATTATGTTGGTCCCTCATGAATCTCACCCTTGTCTTCCTAAATATATTTTACTCTGCTTCACTACCCATTTCTTGCTCCATTTTTGACTAAGACTGTGCAGAACTCTTCAAACCACCATGAATCATCCCACAAGCAGTCGACACCAGTTTAGGACATGACTAGTACAAGTCAGTAGCTCTAGCTAGAGAGTGTCCCCTTAGTCCATTCATTTCGTTCAAATAATGCTCACTAAACCCATTCAGCAAGTTCTCACTTCTCCCCACTAATATTTTGATTTCTACCACTTCTATCAATTTTAGGATGAACACCCATGAGCATGAGAATATTTTGTAATTTTTGTAAAACTCCTTGGCATTCGTGGCTTGAGAAGTCTATTTAGGTAATTCTCTCCTCAAGCGTGACTGAATTATTGCGCTGTTTGTGTTCAAATCTATCAAAGGACTTTTGCACATCTCTAGATCATACTCAATTACCAAAGTACCGTATTTTCAGAACCAAAGTATTTATGGATGCATTAGAAAAAAAAGTCATGTTAATTTTAATCCCATACTTATACTCGTGCTGTTTGACATACTAACATATTTCTAGTTTGAAGTGCTATGTAGACGATCTTTATTAGGTCACGGAGTACTTCCTGAAACAGATCTTATCAATACTTGAGAGAATAAAGAGAGCAGCATTCTAAGATTCAGAAATTGCTCTTGATTTGAACAATCTTTCTAAAGCACCAAAGCATTCTAACTATTTTATCCTGGAAATTTTAGAGCCTTTATGCATCCCTTGAATGAAAGAGACTCAGTATTTCCTGACCTTAGGAACTTCCCCCCAGAGCTAATTCTCTGGCAGCCCTGGAATGGACACACTCACATTGGGACCCTTACCAAGAAGATCTAGCACAGAACCTTCAGTCAACCAGCCGTCCCAGTGATTACCTAAACCAAAGCCCAGAAGTGGTAATACTATCAAGTCCTGTGATTCGCCAGCCCAGATAATGCTGTCTAGGATATTTTGCTCTGCACAGATAATTGTGGCTCTCACAGTAACAATATTTTCCAGACTGTCTACTCCACTCCATCATTGTTTGGAATGTGATGCTAAAAGGCATTTTCAATTATCCACATTTTAATTTGTTATTAGCGCATGATATGACTTCCAAGTACCCTACCTTCCACATATTGTCAAGTGTATGTTTTTCTCTCTCTAATGGAAGAGAGAATTTCTCTGCTTGAGGTGATTGGCCTATGAGGAAATAAAAAACTATGGCTCTTGACTGTTCTCCAAATCATCACAGTATTCCCAAGCAGCCACTGAAGTTCACAGCCCCAAGAGGGCTAGTACTGAAATAACGCATATATTTCCCCCTTAACTAAGACACTTGCACTTCTTGGGCATCTGGGATACCTGTTTCAGGAAACCAATTTGTGATAGAAAAAGAAGTGGGTGAGTGTAAGGTGAAGCTTCTTAGTTCTTAGCAGTAACCCATCTGGGACCTTCACAAGCGAGACTCTATAGTCTACCCTGTCCCAGCATGTCCATCACTTGTATCACTTGTCTTTCCGTTGTTCATCCATTTTTAACTAGCAGGTACCAGTTAACATCTCCATACATCTCTCACATGTAGTGAAGCCTAAAAGCAACTGCTCACCCAGAAACATGAAGTGCTCTCTAAGCATCCTTTAGGTCATGGAATGAAGCCTGATAATTGTCATTGGTTTTTGGCATGGTCAAAATATGACATGTAGCTTGCCAGGCTCAGCTGTGCATGGATGCTACCTTGTAGTAGCTCCCTCATCGCGCATTTATTTGAACGGGAAAGATCAGCTCTTCTGCTGGGTGGGAGTTCTACAAAGTTGTTGAGTCCACATGTTGAAAATTGACTGCCCCTCTGTGGGGTTCCCTGGCTTCTTGTAAAGCTCCCTGGTTGGGATGATGGGCCAGGGCTAGAACCTGCCTTCCCTCCAAGCACCTCATGCTCAGCAGGCACAGGGAGTTTAGCTCACTACCCCGTAAGTCTCTGGGAGTCCATAAGAGAAATATTTATGTGTTTGTCCTCCTTTTATAAGTCCCTCACCGTCAGCTTAAAATTACTATAAGCAAACATTGACGCATCGTAACCCTTCCTCCCCATGTTAAAGCTTCAGCTCACAAAAAAGATCATTACCCTCTATATTGAGTTCTTTTTCATGATGTCAATCTTGATTTTGGAGGCATAAATGTAAAAAAATTTATGACAAAGTGAAAAAGCCAAAATTAATATAATTTTAGAGTAGTAATAGCCCACTATGTTGGAAGAACCTTTGAAGAGGATCAACCTCCACCACCAAGTAACCATCCGGTAACCATTTGGAGCGAGATTTCTTCGGAGCCTCCCCTAGTCGTCGAGGCGGATTGCTTCCCCATCCAAATGGTTCCCAGGACTCAGAGTTTCTTGAGTCCTGGTGTACTCAGGAACAATAACAGCACCCAAATCCCATATATTTTGTAACCTTCTTTGCCTAACTCCCAACCTAATCATGACCTATTCCAACTGAATTAAACTTAGTCAGGCCACGCTTCTTTTTCATCCATGCTATACTATCTAGCTCACCTGTGCCTCTCTCTCCATCCCTTACCCTCTTCTACCATACCAAGCATGATCTCATCTTGACCTGTGGACTCCTTCTTTAGCTCCCCAGGATTTTTACATCTTTTGAGGTGAGCCACACCTGGTAGATTCTCAGGGCTTACTTCTGGGTCTAAACTCAGGAATCACTCCTGAGAGTCCTTCAGGGGGACCATATGAGTGCCGAGATAGAACTTGGGTCCACAAAGTGCAAGACATATGCCTTACCTACGTACTATTACACCGGCCCATCCACTTTCTTCTAACTTTCTTCATTCTGGCTCTCCATCCACCATCTAACATGACTCCATTTCCCTAAGTCTTTCCCTTTCCTCGTGAAGTTCTTCTCCCCTCCCCTCAAATAGTCCATCTTTTCCCATCAGAGAGCAGAATATTTCTGGGAGAGACAATTTTCGTTCAACTATAACTTTTAATGGAATCATAACCTCCAAGAAATGGCTTAGCCTCTTTTCCCAGCTTTCAAATTTCTAAAAATGAACGAAGAGTCTTGCTCATATCTAGACACTATTGAAAAAAAAGCTGTGAAAAATCTTCCTGAAATGCTCAGAGCAAAATGAGTTAATATACACTACTCATCTGGTGCTATTTTATCCAAAGCTGAGCACTCTGCACCCTAATACTTTTATTCAATTCCCTTCCTGTATTTTTAAAATACAGAACATTCCTTATGCCACAACCCATTTATAATGATCACTACCAGAAAAAATCCTTCACGAATCTTGCCTTAATATTCACCGAAAGATGTCTAGCCTAGACTCATAAAACTAAGCACGATTAGTTGTTTATAATTAGAGAATTTTGACCCAAAGTACCATTAGATACCAAATTAGTTTAACGTTGGAACTCCGCTGTGCCCACATATTGACCATGTGAACTATGTGTGGCTTGATGCAAGGTGGTGGAAGAGGTTCTAGAGTGCATCTCATAAACCAGGCCTTTTGTAGGTAGAAACCCACTAAAATGATCTGCTTTGTTATCTGTTCAGATAACATTAGCTCATTTGCTTTGTCACTCTGAATAGATTTTGTTTTCTATGGGAAGACATGCAGTGCTTAAATTAAATTTTATTATCTCTTTCAGGTGACCAAGGGTATGCTACCTGCATGGCAAGCCTGGCAAGCTGCCCGTGTTGTATTTGATATGCCAAATACCAGCAATTATATTAGTTCATTCCCATGACCTAATATAATGGTTTGAGGCTCTTATGTTCCTGGAGAGCTAGCAGATGCCCTGGGCTCTACTACAGCATAAGACAGACAGATGGAGATATTACTGGTGCCCTCCTCTAGCAAATAGATGATCAACAGGAGGATAGTGATAGTGATAGTGATTCCTGTAGATAGTACAACAAATCACTATCACCATAACTACCACCACCTTCCACCGTCACCAGCTCCCACCTCCCCATCATCATTATCATTGATTCAATGTCTTGGTTGTTTTAGATGTTACAACAAAAATACTATAGACTGTGTAATTAATATACCAAGTATGTATTTCTGGCAGTTCTGAAGATGTACAAGAATAAAGCCACTGCGGGATTTGGAGCGTTTCCTAGAAAACACATGTCTAACTTTACACTGTGCCTCTAGATGGCTGGAGAAATGAGAGTATCTATGTCTCTTTCCTAAGGTCACTAATTCCACACAAGGACACCACCTGATTGCCTGTTTCCTCCCAAGGGCTTCTGCCTCTTTCAAACCATCTCACTGGATATTAGACTTAAATATATGACCTTTGAGAGCAAATAAAATTCAGCCCACGGAACTCAGTGTGGCAGATCATTATTCATTTATAGCACATGGAAATTTCACAAAAACAGCTCCAAATCACATAGGGAAAATAATGTACTATGGCCTCTACCAAACTCCAGATAATTTTCTATTTGGCTTATGACACCAGGAGTAGAAATCACCAAACCCATGATGACAAGTTCCAATTTGAGGCATTTTTAGTTGTGACATTAATCATTTAGCATTCCATCTGGGTCTTTGACTCCGTAAAGTGCACTAATACCAGGCAATGGTGGTCCATTGGTCCTCTGGCAGGGTCATGGTATCGCATCCATGTGAAATATCAAACTGTTGGCAGGCACAGCAGCTGAGATCTCTAGACTCAGACCTTAATTCAGATCACTTCTTGGTTTGTATGTTCATCCCTAGAAAGAGCTGGTTCCACACATAGCCGATGATTGAGGTGAAAGGAGCTTCAGAAACTGTCTAACTTAGAGATCTCAGTGAATCCATTTCTAAAATAAGTTCTGATAGTTTTTTATGGTCAGAGAACAAGCAACTCATGAGAAAAAAATCAGCTTACTACAGCACAACAAAACATTTATCTAACCGATAATAATATGCATTTTTATCAGAACCCAGTGAACTCCGGGATGGGCATGACCTGTCTTCTACTACATGTCAATACATGTTTGGTGTGATAGCAGTGCTCGTATGCACTCAGAACTGATTGCACAACTGTCTGATATTTACATATCATAATATCTACAAATGGCTGTACCAGAGATCAACAGAGTTCTAAGGTGTCTATTGCAAGGAAAATCAATTTATTCCACATTTATTGCATGACAAATCCTATGTGGTTCCCCTTAAATCTTTGTACATGTAAACTGGTCATATTTCTTCATTTAAAAAAAACAGAACAAACATTAGACTAAACTGCCTGGAGACCATCTCGCTGTGCACTTCCCTGTAAGAAATAGCCTGGCCCTGCTGTCCCCCACATAGAAAGAGACTCTTCCCCCCAAACTCCGTGATCCTCCCAAAGCTGTGTGTGTCCCCAGAAACCTCAGCATTCTCCAAGCTGCCAAGGTGGGCAGGGGCAGGGGGTGCATGGGGATGCAGACAGGAAGCACAAGTCAGGACCCAAGGGGAGGCCCCCATGCACTGTCACTCAGGAGATTTAACTCATATCTGAAGGCTGCTCTAATTACATGAAATTATCGCCCCCATTAAATTCCAGCCACTGCCATTAAATATCATTAGGGCTAAATCAGCCTCTGATCGCATCCTGAAGGAGTGGATTTGCAGAATAAGCACCTCCCACCAAGTGAGGGAGCCCTATATCACGGAGCCCAGCGATCTCCTCAATAGACACTTAATTACCATATTCGGCAAGCTGCCACAGGGCCGGGTTATATCCAGCGTTTACAGCTAAGAATCTCAGACAGGGCGCCCCTTTCTGCCCCCTTGTCTGCTAACTGACCAAGTTCCAACAGCCAGAGTTCCCACAGTTCCTTCGATCTTTCAGACTCTACTGCGGGCACTAATTCCATCTAGAAACATCTTGTCCCTGGCACTGTCGCAGAACATTTTGTCGCAGCTCCACTGCCTCCCCAGACTCAGCTAAAGAAGGTGCACTGTATTCTCTCAGTAGTGCCTCGGGCACCCTACTAATAGCCTCCACAGAATGGTCCTTAGCTTCTCTGCCTTTGCCACAGCATCTTAGCACAACGTCTTGCAAATAGTCAGCACCAAAAGGCTTTTCTTATGAGTCACAATTGATGAAGTCAAATTTTAAGGTTTGAGACCTTCAGACTCCCCATAAAAGCAGAGTCACTCTTCTGAGTAGTTACAAGATGTTTCTTAAAAGCCAAAGCTAAAATAATTCATTGTGTCTTCTATAAATTTATTATACTACAGACTTCGATTAATAGCAGCTGATAATAAGTATAATTTAAAAATCAAATTAATAGTAATAATGAACAAAATGGTTTATAAAAATCTAGTAGAACAGACCTTAGTTTACAACTCCTAATATTCAATATTAGTCACATCAAATTTCAAATAGTCAAGTCAGAGTTCCTGTAATGAGGACATGCACATCATTTTTTCTTTCAAACCTCTTCTTCCTCTTTATTTCCGGTCTCTCTCTCTCTCTCTCTCTCTATATATATATATATATATATATGTATATATATATATATATGTATGTATAAACAGAGATTTAGGTCACCATTTATACTTCGGTCCTGTGCCAGAAACTTTATTATTTCTTCACCATCTGTCTTCCTCATTCCCCATTTCCTTGGTCCTTCAGCATCTCTGCCACTCTGATTCTGCAATGGCTGCCCCCAGAAGACCTCCTCCTAAGCCCTCCTCCCATCTTTTCTAAGACCACAGTCTCACTCTAAAATGCTTCCATCATTGCCTTCACAAAGCCTTCTCCGCCTAGTCAGAGCAAGCTACCTCAATTCCAAGCAAAAGTGAAACAGTCTAATCTCTAACTCTGATGATTCACGCCAGCAATATAAAATCCATTCTTCTTCCTGCCCCCTAAAAGTCTAACCCCAGACAATCCGCCTGTGGTCTCTTCCCTGCCCAGTGGCAGGTCAGTTCTGTTCCTCTTAGGCCCCGATTGTGCAAGCTTTTGGGAGGCCATCACTCCCAAGATTCTTTTCTACTTTATCTTCAAATTCCAGCCAGAAGCCTTTAGCTCTAAGTATTTAAACCTGACATTCCCTTCTCTGGTTATGCGGAGTTTTACACTTCTCCATGCTTGAGTAGGTTCTGCAGCAAGTGGAGAAGTTTCATTGTCGCGCCTGATAGACAGGCAGAGCATGTTCGCGTCTCGCTAGCCTTGGTCCTTCTCCCTGTCCCTTTCCTGTAGGGTACCCGGACAATTCCTTCCTGAGGTGCAACAGTATTGGCAGACACAGTTCAACCTTTATCTCTACCCTCCTTAGGTTTTCTTGCCATCTTCTTGTTAGAAACAAATACATTCAGAGTAATTTACAGAACGGTAGTTATTCATAAAAATTATGCTTTCAGAATAAATTCAGAAGCAAGATGTGATTTCACAATCAGCTGGCACTGCCCTGCCCTTACCAGCAGCCAGGATCCAGAGGAGTTTTTTGGTTTAGGATTTTGGTAAACTTCAGATTTGAACATTAATTGAACACAATTTAAATCTAAAATTTGATGAGTGTTACAAATATAAATTTTCAAGGAGAACCATTTTTTTTTGTTTTGCTTTTGGGGTCACACCTAGCAATGCTCAGGGGTTACTCCTGGCTCTGCTCAGGAATTACTCCTGGTGGTGCTCAAGACCATATGGGATGCTGGGATTGAACCAGGCAGTGTGTAAGCAAATGCCCTACCCACTGGACTATCATCCCGGCCCCAAGAACCACTTTTATTAAAAGAGAGACCATTTCACCATTCCAGAAGCCCCTTCGGCCTCTCTGCATTCATGACACCTTCTGTACCTGATTTTTTCACTCACACAACGCATCTGAAACTAATCTAAGTCACAAAGGTAAGATCATTCTTTTCCTTATCATGTCCATGAGGGGATGTACAAATTGTTAGACACTTGGGTGTCCAGTTTGAAATGACACTAGAAAAGGGTATTTTTCAGAAAAAGAAAAATAGAGCACAGCCTCATCTACTGCATTGAATTACAAATAGAAACTCCATATTATTTTCTAACTTATGTGTTGATTTATTTTAACCTTAAATAACCTGTTTTCTGGGCTTCGAGCTAGTATGGGGTAACAGAGTAATGTGCATATAGAGAACATCTTTCATCCAGCACCACATGGCCACCACGTCGTGTATAGCCTCTGGTGCACTCGCTTCTGTTGGAGTGATCCTGGCTGTCCCCAGTCACAGGTGGGCCTGGAGCACTGAACCATTCTTGCCGTAGTGTTGAATGACTGCTCAGTTGCTCAAATATTGCCAGGAGTAGCTCCAGTGCAGAGCTTGGGAAGACTGTCCTCCAAATAAAATTACTTTAGTGTCATTACCAATATTATTTCCTTTATTCTACAATATATTTAGCTGCATATCAATGTCCTTGCTTTGAAATACTATCAATGTATTGAAGAATTAAATTGCTAACTTGATAATGCTTTAATGCCTACTCTAGTAATAGTATATGTTTCAGCCCATCTACCACAGGTTGACAATCATCATGTACAGACTTTGGAGACAGAAGCGTGCTTCAAACAAGCTTCAAAAGCAAGTATGGCTTCATAAATGGTATTGCTGAAGGGTTAATCCACAAGTCCTTTCCCTAGGCACCGCCAGTTTCCTTCTCTCAGGTTACTATGCCATGTGTTGTGTGGTGCTTGGCCTTCCTCTAGCTTCTCCATGAGTGTTCTCTCACACTTGCATTGTTCCCAGTTCCCTAGGTGATGATGATATCACAGAGTAGGATGAATGCCTTACAGCCAGTTGTTCTTTGAACTGGAACCAAATCTCTTGTCTTCCTTTGGCATCCCCAACTTTATCAGCGTACACAATTTTATTACCCAGCAGTTTCCATCTCTCTTTGATAATAGTCACTGAGTTATTCTCCAGAATCTTCTATTTCCTTATTTAAATTTTTTAAATCTCTATTTCCTTGATCAGGGAAATTTGACTACGCAATTTCTAGTTATTCTTCCTCCTACAGTGAACCAAACTTGCTAAAAACTTGTATGCCCAGAATGATGGAAGCCCAGAGTACAAGTAATTTTAAAGGTAACTGACATAACTATTTGCAACTCTTTTCCAGAGAGCATGACTTTTAGTAATTTCAGGCGCCCAATACTTTTATACAAGGTCTTTATTTTCTTCTTGTTCAGAAGATGCCTTTATTACAAATTCAATTGTTATGGAAACCTATAATCAACTAGGACAGGTGATGACAACAACCCTAACACCCAGACTTGACTTCCTAAGACCTTGAAGTGGTGGTTCAGAAGACTTGAACTTATGGTCTCTGCTATTTAAGTTCTCCCCGACATCTCTGCTCATCTTTTATCTGTAGACTCAGATTAGGTCAAACATCAGCCCATCTAAAAGTCAGCTGCAACTTAGGACTCATGGTGGTAAAGGAGAAAGTCGCTTGTAAGTGAGAGAATCTGGCCAACATATTTTTGGGATATGAAAGTCACTGCCTGATTTTTTCTGCCTTCCTGAAACCGTCTATGTGGGCAAGGGTATCCTTAGGAGGAGGACTGAGAGTCCTGAAACCCACGAGCCTCCACTGCCAGGAATTGACCGGGCTGACCAGACTCCTCCAAGGACTTACCCACACAAACTCTGCCAAGAGGAAAGCACTTGGCTCACCACCTGCCTCACACTGACCTCAAGAGAGGTTTAGGTTCTGGAGCCAAAACTCTCACACTTTCCTTACAAACCGACGAGTAATATTTTAGACTAATTGCACCCAGCATATTGGGAGAGGAAATAGCTGTCCACACCCAGTGGTCTACTTGAAGTCAGCAAGAAAGGCAAAATTTATTCTCAAGTGGCTGAGCCATTCAAATTAGAGATATGTATGACTCAGATATCTTTAAGAGCTGAACAGAAATTTCCACTAAGAACAATGGGAAGAACATTGCTTGTTCCATTAAATTAGAGCCCAGAGTCTCTAGATCTTGAAGCTCTAACCTCAGAGAGGGGTAGAAATAGGGCTCAGGTTCAGATCTGGTTGACCAAACAGAGCTGTAATAGTCATAAAAGCTTGAGTCAGATTGTGGTTGGCAGCAAATGGACTCTTTTTTCCCATTGTCGTTTGTGGGTGGAGGCATACCTCCAAATACTTTGTGGGAGAGCCACTGGAGTTGTGCCACAGTTTTGGTTGGTTATTACTAAAATGGCACATTTCCCCATCTTCCTCTTAAGGATGAAAACTTACACTGCAAAGATCTGAGGGAGTAGATGCCTCTTTTTAGTGTGATATTTAGCTATTTAAGCAAAACGTGCCCACAGATAAAGACACTAAGGAGTAAGGCCCCCGATTAATGGATACTCTGGTACCAGCCAGTGGAAAACTGATGACCTCTAAGCAGCCATCACCTAACCTGCATTTTATTACCTTGATTACTTGATCACTTGAACTTATTCATCGATTTGCTCGAATGGGTGCCAGTAACATTCCATTGGACCCTATCAATGCCAATGTAGCCCAATGGCATCTGGTTATCCAGGAATATGAAGAGCTCAAACTGTTCCTTCAGGGTCTTTACAAGGAAGTCTGACCATCTTGTATGGGCCACGTGGATCTTTTGATATCCCATAGAAACACATCTATTACTTCTCTGAGTTATTGCCTCTACATAGAAGAACATGATTGAGAAAATTTTAGCTATTAAATATGTCTTAGTTTTAAAATAGTTATAGGCCATCTCCACTCCAGCAAAATGTAGAGCAACAACTCAGAGAAGTAGTAGGTTAGTATTTTAGATGTTTTATATTTAACTTTTAATTTACCACTGTTATATACACACTATAAGATGTTCATGTTTGAGTTCTGATTCTACACTGTTCCAGCTAATCTATCCCACCACCCATGCCCATTACCCACCACCAATGTCCCTTACTTCCTTCCCTTCTGCTCCATGGCAGGTTCTTTATCTCTTTCTCTTCTCTCCCTCTCTCTCTTCTCTCTTCCCTTTCACTGATTGGCATCTCAGGACATGGTTGGTTCCACTTCAGTTTGATGTACTGCCCAGAAGCAAGTGGCCACACACCTCGAAGAACGGCTGGCAGCTGTCCCCCTGTCTGAGTCTCTGCTTGATGGCTGATCACCCTGGAGGCTGTTCGGTGGGGCCATCGCCTGAGACCTCAGTCAGAGAGAGGAAGGGGTGGCCCCAGCTCCATCTCTCGGCAAATGCCAGGCAGATTCTACCTCTGAGAGCCACCTACCTGGGCTTGAACTAAGTTGCTCTACTAAGCTGTTTTGATCAGTGTCTCTTTGGGTGCATTTTGATGAGCAGTGGTGTCTGGACTGTGAAAATGGTGACTATTATGGTGAGAGAGTCTCATTCGGTTGCTTCTGAGGCCCTAGTGATGGGCCCACTCCTGTTCCATCTTGCCTCCTTGGTCAGTTAAATTGAGCTGCCAGCTGGCAGCTCTCCCCACCCCCTCACACACACCCCTGAGTTCCACTTGATGGCTGATAGCCCTGAGGCAGTTCATGTGTATTTTAGATATTTTAAACATTCCTATATCCATAGTAAAAGCCCCCAATGAGACTTACACCCTTGAGCAACACCTATAGGAACTTTAGGGTGCAAGGTCAATGCCATCAGTGAAAGAAAAATAGTGGTTGTATTGTATAGTGTTATTTCATAGTATGTTTCTGTACTCATAGATATGAAAACAATCTGTATGAAGGAATCACTGAGTGAGCAGAAGAGTCTGTAACATACATGAGCTATATTTCACATACATGAGCTTGACATGCTCCCAACAATTTACAAGAGTATTATCCCGCGATGCGGTGAGTGAAAGGGAGTCAGGGTGATGGAAGGCAGTGAGATTTCATTGCAGGCGGAAATATCAGAGCAGCTGCCCCCGTCACCCCCTCCACACCTGGAAGCCCTCTTGCTGCCCTGAGGTCTGTTTTGACACAGGAGAGTGGGAGAAACCGTTGCTCTCCATGAGTTACGTGGAAATTGGTGTTCTGACATTTACCTGAGTATGACCATTGCACCATGTGGGCTTGGCAGTCCAGCAGGGAGCCTGCCAAGCTCCAAGAGATTGCAGGACAAAGGCTGACATGGTTTACAAATGTTTGATCTATATCAGATAACATTTTCATTCACACAAGTGAAAACAAAGTTGCTTCTCATAGTTATTCATTAAAGCAAAAGAACATGAGATGCTAAGCTGCTTAAGTCAGACCTTAGCTGGCTGTGTAAGTCATACTTAGTTTGCTGCTTAAGTCAGATCTCTAGTTTGAGTCATAAAAAATTTAAAGATTACAACTAAATGCAAGTTATGTATGCTTGGCTATTTTAAAACTGATTTATTTGGAGGAGGATTGAGCCACACTGATGTTAGGGCTACTCCAACCTTAGCTCTGGGGATGGGCAGGTCTCTCTCTCCTGGCAGTGCTATGGACCATACATGCCCGAAATGCAAATCTTGTACTCTGAAGGTGAAGCTATCTCTTCAGCAAATCTATTTTCTTAAATATTATTAAAATGCTAGTTATGCTGAAAGAATGAGTGGTCTTTTTGACTTAAATTAATGACTTGCATACTGTATCACTGTCTTCTCCTGTTCATCATCGGGATTTGCTCGAGCCGGGCAATTGCAATATCTCCATATGTCCTGTCTCATGCAAGTAGAGCCTAAGAATCTGCTTCGTTCCAGGAATACAAAGAGCCTCAAACCATTCCATCAGGTCATGGGAATGAGGTCTATAATTGTTACTGGTATTTGGCATATCAACATAAACACAGGTAGTTTGGGTTGTTCTTGCTGTGCGGGTAGCATACATTTTGTGTAGCTATCTCTAAATTCAGCATTTATTGATGAACCGCACAGTCGCTTGAGGCCAAGGCGGAGCCAGGCTTCGTGATAGGCTGGTCTGCTGGGTGAGTTCTGACCAGGGTAAGTCCGATTTAGAAATGGAGGCCTCATGGAGTGGGGGGGGTCGTCTGGCTTGTTGCAGGATCTGCTGGGGTGGTGGGTCAGGGCTAGAACTCCGCCATCTCTCCCGGGCGCCTCATGACCAGCTGGGCACAGGAAGAGCTAGTAGCAATTCTGCCCCATGTCTGTGGGAGTCTCTGGATCAGCATACCTGGGCCGGATTTAAAAGACTGCTGCAGGGTGGATCTCGATGAGCCTGGCTGTGATAGTCTGGTCTGCTGGGTGGAGTTCTGCGACCAGGGGAAGTCCGGATGTGGAAAATGATATAGAGTCGGGGGTCATTCGGTTTGTTGCGTGACTCTGCTGGTTAGGCCAGGACTAGAACCTGCCATCCTCCCAGGCACCTTTGTGAGCAGCTGGCACAGGGAAAGCCAGTAGCAGTTCTGCCCCCATGTCTGAGTTCTAGATATAAATCATGACTTGCATGATTTATATTAATGATTTGCCTCTCTTCGTACTAGGCAAGACAAGAAGATAACTATCATCTTCATTCATAGTTATGACATTCAACTTGGAAGGACTTAATCAATTTCCATCATTTTAGAAAGAGCTGTGAAACATTTTAAAAATATTAGTATCATCCACAAACAGATCCTTAAACTCCTATTTTCTAGCCTTTTTAAAGAATCCAATCTTAAAGTTTACCAAAATGCACTTATCAACCACTTATCAAGAACTGATTCTTGTGTGTCAATAATTTTCTTAAAGTGAAAAAATCAATAATATATATCCATTTTATTTTCCCACAAATCCTCTTCTCCCAATATCTTATCAACTTTCTGCCGTTTGATCCATACTTTCCATTAACAAACTTTTTAAAGGGGGCAAACTTGGTGATGCTAACTTGGAATTAAAGTCCCAGTGTCAAAACTTACTGATTCTTTTATTGGAAACCTGGAAATGTCACCTAAGGTGAAATGAACTGGCTTTAATATTTTATACTGAGAACTTCAAAGCTTTCTTATCAGACAC
>JAJIBD010036162.1:0-27423 GCA_021461705.1 Cryptotis parvus
CACCGGACACCCACTCCTGCCGCAGCGCTTTTTTCCCTAACCCGGCCCAGGTATGCTGGTCCAGAGACTCCTCAGCCACATGGGGCAGAGCCTTTCCTTGCTCTCCCGCAAAGCCTTCCCATGAGGAAGTCGAGGCATGGCGGGTTCAGTCCTGGCCCACCACCTCGGCAGAGCCTCACAACAAGCCATACCACCGGTGCACTCCACGCGGCAAGTGCTATTTCCACTTCTGGACTTCCCTCAAGTCAGAACTCCACCCAGCAGACCAGCCCATCACAGCCCGGATCACAGACACCCCACCTGCCGCTTTTCCTCAATACGCCCAGAGGTGGCTGGTTCAGAGACTCACACATGGGGCAGAGCTGTTCCCTTGCCTCTCCCTGTGCAAAGCCGCTCTCATGAGGCATCGCGGCTGGCATGGCGGGGTTCTAGCCACTGGCCCACCACCTCGGCAGAGCCTCACAACAGCCAAACCACCGCTCCTCACTCCACGGGCACCGGTTACACCACTTCTGGACTTCCCTCCCGTTAGAACTCCACCCAGCAGACCAGCCCATCACAACCCACGGCCTCTTACGCCGCATGCTATGGTTCCTTTCAATAAATGCTTTTTTTGGAGGTGTTTAAAAGAGCGCTTGCCTCCCGCTCGAACTGGCATTAAGCATTTCTCGTGTTGTATATGATATGCCAAATTCCAGTAAAATTATATTGGGTCATTCCTATGACCTAATCATAGTTGTTTGAGGCTACTTTATGTTCCTGTAGTACAGCACGTTGCCCCTGAGCCTCTACTGGCAGCGGAGACAAGGACATATGGAGATCTCAATGGTGCCCGCTCTAGCAAATAGATCGATCAACGGGAAGGACGATCGCGGATCGTGAGATTCCAAGAAATTCTTTGGAATATAAGAATATAAGAAAATTAGATATATATATATATGACATATATACTTTATTATAGTATAAGGGCTACTCTGTTATAGTCTCCAAGTTTACATAGTATCTATAATTTATCACCTATCTCTATATGTGCATATATGGTAAGGCAAGGGGTAAAAGTGTATAGAGAGATGTGGAGCTTACACCCTTATATATGCATATGTATGTTGTGTATAGTATAGTGTGTGTATAGTGTCCATTACTGCTACTGTATATTGACAAAGTAAACAACCCCAATGGGAACTTCAAATCTTTCCCACAAAAAAGTCATTACTAAAGACAATCATATGAAAACTTTGGTTAACATGAACGCAGGGAAGCATAGGATTGGTCTAGTTCATGGGTCCTTGTCTCCCGATCATAAAAATACTTTGCAAGGCGAAATCTGACTTCAAGGTGACAAAACTGTCTACATTTGTCCAGGCTTTCTCGATCTTAAGACTGAAAGTTTTGTGTCCCAAAAGACCCCCCACAGTCCTAAACTACCCAGCTTGGCTGGTCACCCTATCGTGACAGAGTCAGTCTTTGATTTAAATACCTGCCTTTGGCGACCACTAAGTAGCAGGCGAGGGAAAGCACCCACCATTTATCCCTGGCCGGGTTACATGGAGTTGCTCCTTACTGGCAGGAGAGGAGAGCCAGTACCAAGGGCAGCGCTCCCATCCCCATTCCCTGTCTCCATGACTCTGGGTTTACAGTCAGTGGAAGACATCTCTGAAGCAGCTTCCAGAGCTGTGGGCATCTCCAGAGTGTGAAAGCCTTATTCAGGACTTTTGTTACAGTATCTAGAGAGCTTAGAAACCTGCTCAACAATAGGGTCTCCCTTAAGAGACTGGCATGATGAAGAAAGCATGACGCCCCCCCTATCCCTCACCATTTAATCTCTGAAAAGAAGCCACCTCTGTGACATTATGCCACTGACCTTGCTCTGGCTGAGCTGCATGGGTGGGGAGGAGGGCACCCTGGAAGAACTCCAGGACCCTCCTTTCTGCCTTTTCTGCCTCCAGGGTTCAGTGAAAAACCAACCTGTGAAGTCTTCCTATGGGAACATGATGGAAAATTCCTAGAACCTATGTACAACCTTCTCAACCATACAGCTCTGAACCCTTTGACTCTTTCCATCTTTCCTGGTTCCTTTGTCTCTACATCAGGAACAAGGAAGTCCATCAATGCTTTTCCTTTTGTCCTCTTTCCATCCTTTTTTGGACAAATGCAGAACTGAAAAGGAGGAATAAGAGAAGATAAGAAATGAGAGGGAGACGCTCTACGTAATAAAACCAAACTTGTTTTGCGATCTCTAAGGCAGGACCCTCCTCCCCTTGCTTCCAGTTGTCCCTTTGGAACTGCCATTAGAATGTGGAAAAGCAGACAAATATAAAACACAGAGAAACAACCTCTACAGAAATGGAGAGAAATGACCCCTTCACAATGGCTATCACTGGGGGTCAGTTCTATTCTGGCCATCAACGCTTATAGAGAAATGGCATTGACCGAAATAACATTCCTTAAGAAGCTGCAGGTATCCCCAGGACCTCTTGAATATATTCCTGGCTGAGAGAATTTCTGTTTTGACTAAGCATTAGTAAGAACTGAATCCTCCACTTCCAGTTTTTTAAGGAATTGTTTTTAAATTGAAATAACCAGACAGAACTGTGCAGAATCTATAAGCTTATGGCTCAATGGCTTTTCTGAAAATGAGCATGTTCCTGTAACACCACCGGGATAAGGAAATAACACAGGAAGTTCTAACTTAATGGCAGTGCCAGGTTCTTGGAAGCAGTGACTTGAAGTGAAATATCAAAACTAAGTGATAAAAGCAAGAATCACATTCCTGTCACATAGTACCGGTCACAAACATCAGCAAACTCTTAAATAAAGGCCCCAAACCCTTCTAGTACAAAGCCCTCATTTCTTATCAATCATTTCTTTTCTACACCTTTGATTCTAGTTCTTCCAGAGTCACAGGTGGCCGGGGTCTGTCCCATGCAGCTCAAAGGGACAGTTGAATTCCAGCCCTGAGAAAAAAGAATGCCTTTCCAAAACAAAGGGACATGGCCCCCCACACTCACTCACTGCAGCAAGGGAAACTGAGCCATGCATGAACCTCATGTGCACATCTTTTGGGTTGTAGAAGACCAGAGTCAATGAAGAAACTTCGAAACAGACCTAGGGGATAAGCTTTCATATGGCCAGGAATCTTTTTCCTGCTCTAATGTTATAAAAAGTGACATGAAATAGTTGATCAGATAAAGAAACTGTGGCCTGCATATATAATAAAATACTACAGTTGTAGAATACGTTGAAGTTTTGCAATTTGCTACAACTCAAATAGAACCAGAGGGCATCTGGTGAACAGAAATAGGTCAGAGGGAGAAGGGAGAATGCCGGATAATTTCACCATCTGTGGTAAATAAGGAAATAACAGGACAAAACCAGAGGTTGACGTAGGAACAATAGTGGATAGTCCAGGGCACTTTGGTTTTTGGTGGATTGCAGTAACTCTGCACCAATACCACAAACTCTTATAACCATGCTACCTGAACCCCAACTTATAAGAAGACTTTAGGAGGAAAAGAAACGGATGTCAAAAGAAATAACTTTTTGGATGACACATTGTATCTTTTCAGGGCCTTACCTTGTTTCCCGACCTCCCCTAGATCAACTGCTCTGTCCTAGATAGAAGCTCCATTTAAAGCCATCCCCCACACAGGGGACCGCCTTGTGTCCGAACTTCCCAGGAATGGAATAATCCAGAAAAAAATCTCCCTTTTTTGTGATCTTTGCTCAAGTTTATTTGTGAGGCTAGTTACTAATGCTGTCTGCAGTGGTTATAAAAATCCTTTATATTCATCTATGATATTCTATTGCACGGTCATGTCCTTCTCCTGCCCCCTTCCCTCTCTCTCCCTTCTTTGCTTCCCTCCTTCCCTTCCTTCCTTCCCTCCTTCCTTCCTTCCTTCCCTCCTTCCTTCCTTCCTTCCCTCCTTCCCTTTCCTTCCTTCCCTCCTTCCTTCCTTCCTTCCTACTTCCTTCCTTCTTCTTCCTCCCTCCTTCCTTCGTTTCCTTCCCTCCTTCCTTCCTTCCTTCCCTCCCTCCTCTTCTTTCATTCCTTCCCTCCTTCCTTCCTTCCCTCCTTCCTTCCTTCCTTCCCTCCTTCCCTCCTTCCTTCCTTCCTTCCCTCCTTCCCTCCTTCCCTCTTCTTCCCTCCTTCCTTCCCTCCTTCCCTCTCCTTCCTCCCTTCCTTCCTTCTTCCCTTCCTTCCTTCCTTCCCTCCCTCCCTTCATCCTTCCTTCCTTCCTTCCTCCTTCCTTCCTTCTTCCCTTCCTTCCTTCCCTGTTCTCTTATCCTTTCCCTTCTTGTTCTTCTCTCACTCCCCTTTCTCTCCCCTTTCCTTCCCTTATCCTTGTTGTCCTTTCCTACTGGCTTAAACATTACTTTCTTGAGAAAGTCTCCCTAAACAGCAGACTCAGTTCCTGTCCCTCCTCGGCGGATTCCACCCCCTTGGCCACACCCTCCCTGCGACTGGTCCCTTTTTTCCTCCTGTGCACCCCTACTTGGGCTCACATTCCTCTCCCTTAACGGAGCCCATGAAGGGAGGGTCACATCTGGCTTTTCTCATGTTACCAGGCATCTATAATTTCCTGAATAAATGCCTACTTGGCAAACAAATATATGAGTGCTTTCTTTTCAGAAATGTCTGTTTGGGTTGCATTTACAGCTTTCAAGACATTACATTTATCAGAATTTCATACACAGGCAACACTCAGCATTTATTTCATGTTGTTAATAAACTTATAAAAGTTCATATCAGGTCAGATGTCAAAATAAAAGTTAGGTTTTCTATTGGAATGCAAGGACAGGAGGGTTAATACATTCCCAACCATGAATGAGAACTGGACTTAAAAGAGTGCATAGCTCACCAAAAGAGCTGTGACTTTACTGAGGCACGTCGCGTCCTCACATCTGGAAGGAAACTCTCAGGGGATCTTAGACCAAAGTTAGACCCAGTCACTACAGAGCTACCAGGCACCCGAAAAGTTCCAGCCCTCTTCTAACTACAGAATGAGGACAGTGTAAAAACTTGAATTTCTTAGTGACTTTTTATACATGATTTGGCAAAACTTTTTATCTTACCAGAAAATCACCTTGCCTCTTTGTTGTTCTTGGTATTATGACATTACCAATTATAGTACCATAAATATATATTTTAAATACCTCTCCTACATAATTTTGAGCAGAATTTTCCCTATAATCACTCCTAGGAGTCTCAGGGCATTTAATTGTTCCTCTATAAACCCCAAATTCCTATCTAGCCATCTACTGGTGGAATTCAAAGTTGATGTGAGCCATCAATCCTTATATACCCAGATCTTTCTCTCTAAGCTATCATTAATTGTACTGAAATGTCATCTGAGTAATGAGCATTCCAAATCTAAAAAGGGCCACTTGCAAATAATACCCTGGGCTCTGGATAGAAGCAGTATTGTAATGCCAACCAGAGTGTGACTTTTATGCCATCTAAGTACATAATTAATATAGACTCTATTTCACTGGTGTGGTTAGCAATAACCAGATCTGTACTGCAAACTACATACATCAAATTCATATAACTTAAGTTTGGACATCCTACCCCTTGAAAAACAAAGTATATGTAATAGGGAGATTTGTATATTTAATCCTAACCAGGCTTTGAGGAAAAATTGTCTTTTATGCTGGTTTCTATTTTTATAATTCTGCTTAAAATATTACCCATTGGTCTGGGCATTGCAGACTTTCTTTCTTTTCAAATCCAACAGCTTATATTTAGAAAGACAGCCCCAATCTTGAAAGGAAACTCATGGAGATAACAGAGAGACAGTACCGAGGACAGCAGTGTGGGATCCTGGTGTAATTCTAGCATTACCAGTTCCCGAGCACCATCTCAAGTAGGCCCTGTTCTACCCAACCCTACAGGTCAGGAGCAGAACCAGGTTCTTGTGCCTGAGCACTGAGCCATCCCTCCTGCATGACTGAGTAATAGCGGGGTGGCTCCCAGTCCTCCCGAGAACCACCAATAAGACAATAAAAGAAATAGAATCAGAACAGGAAATTCTGTGATAGGCAGACTTCAAAGACTAAAACTTATGTTTGAATGTTCAATTTAAGTTCTTTCCAGGTAAAGTTGAACAGGTAGGTTTGGGGCTATTTGATTGGTAACATGGAAATTATCTTTGGCTACTCTTTTAGGAACCAGAGATGGACTTTCTAAAAACGGTCTCTGAAAACACCAGAAAGCATAGGGAAAAGAAATCAAAAAACTGAGCTGCAGAAATATCTTGGGGTTCCTATTGCTTTAAAAAATATATCCAGTGCATTCATTATTCAGAAATGTGTCTATTCTATGCTGGTGCTATCCAATTAGATTTTTCTTCCTGACAGGAGTTGGTTCCATCTAATAAATTCATTAAATGCTGTCAACACTTACAAGACAAGACTTGCAAAATCGGGCTCCCCCTTCCACCTCGGCAGTCTTCAAGCAGAAAGAGAACATCAACGAAAATGCAAAGCCCCAAATCCTGCTTAGGAGAAAAGAATGAAATGTTTGAAGATTCAGAAAGATTAATATTTTCTCCTTTTTGTGGATCATCTCACACCCATGGGGCCTCATTTTCCAACTGGCTAAAAATGAAAAGGATGAAAGAGTCCACAAAAGTGCAATATAATTAGGCTGGCAATCCGACAGCAAGTCTAAAGGCCAATCACTGTCGCTGGGTGGAGCATCTCTTGTTAGAAGTCAGAGTAGGGCGGCTTCATCCACCGCCTTGTGCGTACACACATTATCTGTAAGTTTGCACTGTGGCAAAAGATGCACTTTGCTGCCTGTTTTCTGCCAGGGCATTTTAGTGCATGATTAAAAACGGTTTTCTTCCTGTTTGCAGTAAAGGAAATCCTCGAGACTGACCTAAGATGTTTAGTGAAAGATGTTTGTATCCTAAGTGAGACCCTGAGTCAAGATCAAAAATGAAGACTTCACATTCAGCCTGACCCTGGAACTCAGCTTTTTCCTTCTTTTTTCCTTCTGCAGGTGACCCATTGCTGCATCCCAGGCATTCTCTTGACCTCTGTTTCGTGTTCTGATACTTCAAAGCCCCTGAGGACCTTGCATCAAAGACTCTGGTGGACTTGAAAAGTGGTTGTTAGGTGAGGGGCACAAAGGACGTCCCTCTTTGTATATGTACAGCACAGTTACCCACCAATACCAAAAACTCACAGATCAGATAGCTGTAGTGTTGAAATTTCACAGACGAAGAGCTAGGGAGGGTGTTGGGGACTGAATATATGGTTCTTCCTGAAATGCCTATGTTGAAATCCTGTGTAACAGTACTGGGAGGCGGGGCCTGTAGGGGAGGTGCCTAGACCATGCAGGTGAAGCCCTGAGGAATGAGCTTAATTCTACGATTCGTGACACCCCACAGAGATCTTGCCAGGTTTGCCATGAGGACACATGAGAAATCTGTGACCTGAAGAAGGACCTCTGCTGACCCTGCAGGTTCCTTGATCTTGGATCTCCAGGAACCCGAACTCGAGAGGTCAATGCTTGGGCTTTATATGACTTCCAGTCTTTGCTCTTCTGTTTTAGAAGCCCACACTGACCAATGATGCACTAAAATGTGCATCTAAAAAGACTCCTTAGAAATAAAATCAGACCGAAACCATCATGAAATAGTGGCTAGATGCCTCGTTCATTCTTGAAACCAAGATTATCCATTACATGAAACTTAGGGGAGAGAAAAGAGATGCCCCTTAGGAGCTGCTTTCTCCTCTCGTCACTGTGGCACAATTTCTCCATGGTTCGTAGGGAACAATCCATCTGTATTTTCACATTCGAGTTTGCTTCTTCCATAAGTTTATTTCTCTCTGTCTTTCTCGCTTTCTTTCTCCCTGACTTTTCTTTCCTTCCTTCTTTTCCTTCCTTCCTTCCTTCCTTCCTTCCTTCCTTCCTTCCTTCCTTCCTTCCTTCCTTTCTCTCTCTTTCTCTCTCCCTCCCTCCCTCCCTCCCTCCTTCCTTCTTTCCTTCCTTCCTCCTCCCTCCCTCCTTCCATCCTTCCATCCTTCCTTCCTTCCTTCCTTCCTTCCTTCCTTCCTTCCTTCCTTCCTTCCTTCCTTCCTTCCTTCCTTCCTTCCTTCCTTCCTTCCTTCCTTCCTTCCTTCCTTCCTTCCTTCCTTCCTTCCTTCCTTCCTTCCTTCCTTCCTTCCTTCCTTCCTTCCTTCCTTCCTTCCTATCTTTCCTCCCTTCCTCCCATTATCTTTCTTCTACCCTCTTTCAAACACTGCTCTAGGATGACTGGTGTCCTTGTCTGCAATTCTTGGTCACTGGGTTGGCAGTTCAGGGCAAGGGGCTGAGGACCTGGTGCTGCTCAGGCTTTGTGCTTTCAGGCACTATTGTCAGGACCACCTAGTGATGCTGGAGGGGCCATGTGATGCTGGGGTTTGAATATATTTTGCAGAGTGTGTGCTTTAACCCTTGGCCCCTCTATAATTATCTCCAAGTCCCAGCACAGCTCTCATAATTCCTGCCTTAGAAGTGTTTTTTGAGTGAGGGAATAATTCACTTTGAGTCTGTCTGAAAGTCAGCAAGTTGAACAGAAATCACAGAGAGACCACAAGATAATAATTCTCAAATGTGCTAGTTTGTGGATCTTACAAGAGGGTTCATAGGCATAAGCTGCCTTCTCAATCTGGCTACCACATAGATCCAGAGCTCTGAGAGGGTCACTATAAAGAGGCCCTGGCCTGGGTCTGGCAGTGACCCCATGGGCTCCTTCCATGTGACCCAGCATGAAGATTTACTGCTTCTCTCCTGTGAATTCCCATCCCAGACCTGAGGAATCAGTTCTCACTGTTACACTGGACAAATCTGTCCTCTACTTTTCTATTTCTCTGCTTGTCGAACTGATTTTCGCTCAAAGACAAACAAACCAACCCTCCTCTGACCTCTATTATGTTGGTTCCTCATGAATCTCACCCTTGTCTTCCTAAATATATTTTACTCTGCTTCAATTACCCATTTCTTGCTCCATTTTTTGACTAAGACTGTGCAGAACTCTTCAAACCACCATGAATCATCCCACAAGCAGTCGACACCAGTTTAGGACATGACTAGTGCAAGTCAGAAGCTCTAGCTAGAGAGTGTCCCCTTAGTCCATTCATTTCCGTTCAAATAATGCTAACTAAAACCCATTCAGCTAGTTCTCACTTCTCCGTCACTCAATATTTTAATTTCAACCAATTTCTATCAATTTTAGGATGAACACCCATGAGCATGAGAATATTTGCAATTTCCTTTTGTAAAACTCCTTGGCATTCTGTGGCTTGAGAAGTCTATTTAGGTAATTCCTCCCAAGCGTGACTGAATTACTGCGCTGTTTGTGTTCAAATCTATCAAAGGACTTTGCACATCTCTATATCATACTCAATTACCAAAGTACCGATATTTTCAGAACCAAAGTATTTATGGATGCATTGGAAAAAGTCATGTTATTTTTAATCACATTCTTATACTCGTGCTGTTTGACATACTAACATATTTCTAGTTTGAAGTGCTAGTAGACGATCTTTTATTAGGTCACGGGAGTACTTCCTGAAACAGATCTTATCAATACTTGGAGAGAATAAAGAGAGCAGCATTCTAAGATTGGGAAATTGCTTCTGATTTGAATAATCTTTCTAAAGACCAAAGCATTCTAACTATTTTATCCTGAAATTTTAGAGCCTTTATGATCTCTTGAATGAAAGAGACTCAGTATTTTCCTAGGAACTTCTGGAGTTCCCCAGAGCCAATTCTCTGGCAGCCCTGGAATGGACACTCACATTGGGACCCTTACCAAGAAGATCTAGCACAGAACCTTCAGTCAACCAGCCGTCCCAGTGATTACCTAGAATCAAAGCCCAGAAGTGGTAACACCATCACAGTCCTGTGATTACCCAGCCCAGATAACGCTGCCTAGGATATTTTGCTCTGCACAGATAATTGTGGCTCGCACAGTAACAATATTTTCCAGACTGTCTACTCCACCCATCATTGTTTGGAATGTGATGCTAAAAGGCATTTTAAATTATCCACATTTTAATTTGTTATTAAAATATGATATGGACTCAAGTAATACCTTCTCTTCCACATATTGTCAAGTGCATGTTTTCTCTCTCTAATGGAAGAGAATTTCTCTCTGCTTGGAGGTGATTGGCCTATGATGGAATGAAAACTATGGCTCTTGACTGTTCTCCAAATCATCACAGTATTCCCAAGAAGCCACTGAAGTATCACAGCCCAAGAGGGCTAGTACTGAAATAGCGCACACAGACTCTCTTAACTAAGACACTTGCACTTCTTTGGCATCTGGACACCTGCTTAGCAAATCAATGCAAGTGAAAAGAAGAAGTGTGGCATCCAAGGTGGCTTCAGTTCTTAGCAGCCCCACTGGGGACCTTCACAGGGAGCAGACTCTATAGTCTATTCCCTGGGTTCCCAGCATGTCCATCACTTGTATCACTTGTCTTTCCGTTGTTCATCGATTTGCTCAAGCAGGCACCAGTAACATCTCCATACATCCTGTCACATGCTAGTGTAGCCCAAGGGCAACTGCTCACTCCAGGAACATGAAGAGCCTCTAAGCATTCTTTAGGTCATGGAATGAGGCCTATAATTGTTACTGGTTTTTGGCATATCAAAAATGACACAGGTAGCTTGCCAGGCTCTGCTGTGCAGGTGGGATACTCTTGTAGTAGTCTCTCATCTCGTGCATTTATTGATGAACGGGAAAGATCAGCTCTTCTGCTGGGTGGAGTTCTGACAAGCTGTTGAGTCCACATGTTGAAAATGACTGCCCTCATGGTGTGGGGGGTTCCTCTGGCTTCTTGTGAGGCTCTGCTGGGATGATGGGCCAGGGCTAGAACCTGCCTTCCCTCCTGGGCACCTCATGATCAGCTGGGCACAGGGAGAGCCAGTACCCCGTGCTCTCTGAGTCCATAAGAGAAATATTTATTGTTTGTCCCTCCCTTTTATAAGTCCCTCAATGTGAGCTTTTAAAAATTACTATAAGCAAACATACTTAATGTCAAATTTTCCCATGCTAGAAGCTTGAAGTCTTACAAAGACTATCATTACCCCTCTATATTGAGTTCTTTTTTCATGATGTCAACTGGATTTCGAAGGTAATAACAAAATTTAAGTGACAAGGAAAAAAAGTCAAAATTAATATAATTTTAGTGCAGTAATAGAAAACTATGCTGGAAGAACCTTGGAAGTGGATCAACCTCCACTTCCAAGTAAACCATCCGGTAACCATCTGAAGCGAGATGACTTGGGAGGCTCCCCAGTGGTCGAGGCGGATTGCTTCCCATCAAATTGTTCCCCAGGACTCAGAGTTTCTTGAGTCCTGGGGTACTCAGGAACAAAGCTTCTCAGACCCAAATCCCATATATTTTAATCCTTTCTTGCCTAACTTCCAACCTAATCATGACTCATTCCAACTGAATTAAACTTATCTGGTCCATTTCTTTTCATCCATGCTATACTATCTGCTCACCTGTGCCTCTCTCCATCCCTGACCCTCTTTCAAGCATGCTCAAGCATGATCTCATCACTTGACCTGTGGACTCCTTCTTTACTCTGTGATTTTTACATCTTTTGAGGTGAGTCACACCTGGTTGTGATTCTCAGGGCTTACTTCTGGGTCTGCACTCAGGAATCACTCCTGAGAGTGCTCAGGGGGACCATATGGGTGCCGAGATAGAACTTGGGTCTGCTATGTGCAAGACATATGCCTTACCTACTGCACTATTACACCGGCCCATCCACCTTCTTCTAACTGATGTTTTCTTCATTCTGGTCTCCATCCACCATCTAAGTCAAGATCTCCATTTCCCAAGTCTTTCCCTTTTCCTCGTAAGTTCTTCCCTCTCAAATAGTCCATCTTTTCCCATCAGAGAGCAGAATATGCTGTGGGAGAGACACTGGGTTCAACTATAACTTTTAATGGAATCATAACCTCCAAGAAATGGCTTAGCCTCTTTTTGCCTCAGCTTTCAAATTTCTAAAATGAACGAAGAGTCTTGCTCATATCATTAGACACTATTGAAAAAAAAAGCTGTGAAAATCTTCCTGAAATGCTCAGAGCAAAAATGAGTTAATAGACACCACTCATCTGGTGCTATTTTATCCAAAGTTACATTCTGCACCCTATACTTTTATTAATTCCCCTTCCTTGTATTTTTAAAATACAGAACATTCTCATGCACACAACCCATTTATAATGATCACTACCAGAAAAAATCTTTCATGAATCTTGCCTTAATATTAACAAGATGTCTAGCCTGTGATTCTTGGGAAAACTACAGCATGATTAGCTTGTTTATACGATGAGAGAATTTTGACCTAAAGTACTATCAGATACCAAATTAGTTTAATGTTGGAACTTTTTGCTGTGTCTACAGCTGACCATGTGAACTATGTGGGCTGGATACAAGGTGTAGGAAGAGGTATTTAGAGGCATCTCATAAACCAGGCCTTTTGTAGGTAGAAATCCTCTACTAAAAATGATCTGCTTCTATGTGTATCTGTTCAGATAACATTAGCTCATTTGCTTTGTCACTCTGAATAGATTTTGCTTATGGGAAGACACAGTGCTTAAATTAAATTTTATTATTCCTTTTCAGGTGACTACAAGGGTATGCTACCTGCATGGCAAGCCTGGCAAGCTGCCCGTGTTGTATTTGATATGCCAAATACCAGCAACAATTATATTAGTTCATTCCCATGACCTAATATAATGGTTTGAGGCTCTTTATGTTCCTGGAGCGAGCAGATGCCCTTGGGCTCTACTAGCATAAGACAGGACAGATGGAGATATTACTGGTGCCCTCTCTAGCAAATAGATGATCAACAGGAGGATAGTGATAGTGATAGTGATTCCCTTGTAGATAGTACAATAAATCACTATCACCATAACTACACCACCTCCACCGTCACCAGCTCCCACCTCCCCATCATCATTATCATTGATTCAATGTCTTGGTTGTTTTAGATGCTACAACAAAAATACCATAGACTGTGTAATTAATATACCAAGCATGTATTTCTCACAGTTCTGGAAGATGGAAAATACAAGAATAAAGCCACTGGTGGATTTGGAGCGCCCTAGAAAACACATGTCTAACTTTACACTGTGCCTCTAGATGGCTGAGAAATGAGAGCATTCATGGGTCTCTTTCCTAAGGTCACTAATTCCACACAAGGACACCACCTTGATTGCCTGTTTCCTCCCAAGGGCCCTGCCTCTTCAAACCATCTCACTGGATATTAGACTTAAATATATGACCTTTGAGAGCAACAAAAAATTCAGTCTACGGAACTCAGTGTGAGCAGACACCCTCTTTTTATCAATAACTAAATAGCTCCCATGGAAATTTCACAAAAACAGTCTAAATCACATAGGGAAAATAATGTACTATGGCCTCTACCAAACCCAGATAATTTTCTATTTGGGTTTATGACACCAGGGAGTAGAAATCACCAAAAACCCACATGATGACAAGTTCCAATTTGAGGCATTTTTAGTTGTGACATTAACTTCATTTAGCATTCCATCTGGGTCTTTGACCTGTAAAAGTGCACTAATACCAGGCAATGGTGGTCCACAGTCCTCTGGCAGGGTCATGGGTATCGCCATCCATGTGAAATATCAAACTGTTGGCAGGCACAGCAGCTGAGATCTCTAGACTCAGACCTTAATTCAGATCACTTCTTGGTTTGCATGTTCATCCCTAGAAAGAGCTGGTTCCACACATAGCCGATGATTGAGGTGAAAGGAGCTTGTGGAAACTGTCTAATCCTAGAGATCTCAGTGAATCCATTTCTTAAAATAAGTTCTGATAGTTTTTATGGGGAATAGAGAACAAGCAACTCATGAGGGAAAAAAAAACTAGCTTACTAGGCACAATAAAAACACGTATGCCCAGAACTGATAATAATATGTGCATTTTTATCAGAACCCAGTGAACTCCGGATGTAAGCATGACCTGTCCTCTACTACATGTCAATACATGTTTGGTGTGATAGCAAAGTGCTCGTATGCACTCAGAACTGATTGCACAACTGTCTGATATTTACATATCATAATATCTACAAATGGCTGTACCAGAGATCAACAGAGTTCTAAGGTGTCTATTGCAAGGAAAATCAATTTACTCCACATTTATTGCATGACAAACTCTATGTGGTTCCCCCTTAAATCTTTGTACATGTAAACTGGTCATATTTCTTTCATTTAAAAAAAAACAGAACAAACATTGTGACTAAAACTGCCTGAGACCATCTCAAGGCAGCACTTCCTGTAAGAAATAGCCTGGCCCTGCTGTCCCCCCACATAGAAAGAGACTCTTCCCCCAAACCCATAGTGATCTCCCCAAAGCTGTGTGTGTCCCCAGAAACCCTCAGCATTCTCCAAGCTGCCAAGGTGGGCAGGGGCAGGGGGGTGCATGGGGGATGCAGACAGGAAGCACAAGTCAGACCCAAGGGGAGGCCCCCATGCACTGTCACTCAGAGCATTTAACTCATCTGAAGGCTGCTCAATTACATGAAATTATCGTCCCCATTAAATTCCAGCCACTGCCATTAAATATCATTAGGGCTAAATCAGCCCTCTGATCGCATCCTGAAGGAGTGGATTTGCAGAATAAGCACCTCCCAATTAAGTGAGGAGCCCTATATCACGGAGCCTAAAGGATCTCCCCTCAATAGACACTTAATTACCATATCTGCAAAGCTGCCACAGGGCCGGGTTGGGTGTATCCAGCGTTTACAAAGCAATGCTAAGAATCCCCCAGACAGGGCGCCCTTTCTGCCCCCTTGTCTGCTAACGGACCAAGTCTCCAACAGCCAGAGCCCCACAGTTCTCTTCGATCTTTCAGACTCCTCTACCGTGGCACTAACGAATTCAGAAAACATCTTGTCCCTGGCACTGTCGCAGAACATTTGTGCCGAGCCTCCACTGCTTCCCAGACTCAGCAAAGAAGGTGCACTGTATTCTCTCAGTAGTGCCTCGGGCACCCTACTAATAGCCTCCACAGAATGGTCCTTAGCTTCTCTGCCTTTGCCACAGCACTTAGCACAACGTCTTGCAAATAGTCAGCACTCAAAAGGCTTTTCTTATGAGTCATTACCTGATGAAGTCAAATTTAAGGTTTGAGACCTTCAGACTTAACATAAAAGCAGAGTCACCTTCTGGAGTAGCTACAAGATGTTTCTTAAAAGCCAAAGCTAAAATAATTCATTGTGTCTTCTATAAATTTATTATACTACAGACTTGGATTAATAGCAGCTGATAATAAGTATAATTTAAAATCAAATTAATAGTAATAATGAACAAAATGGCTTATAAAAATCTAGTAGAACAGACCTAGTTTACAACTCCTAATATTCAATATTAGTCACATCAAATTTCAAATAGTCAAGTCAGAGTTCCTGTATGAGGACATGCACATCATTTTTCTTTCAAACCTCTTCTTCCCCTTTATTTCCGGTCTCTCTCTCTCTCTCTCTCTCTCTCTCTCTCTATATATATATATATATATATATATATATATATATATATATATATGTATGTATAAACAGAGATTTAGGTCACCATTTATACCTAAGTCCTGTGCCAGAAACTTTATTATTTCTTCACCATCTGTCTTCCTCATTCCCCATTTCCCTTGGTCCTTTCCATCTCTGCCACTTGATTCTGCAATGGCTGCCCCCAGAAGACCTCCTAAGCCCTCCCCTCCCATCTTTTTCAAGACCACAGTCTCAATTTAAAATGCTTCCATCATTGCCTTCACAAAGCCTTCTCCGCTCTAGTCAGAGCAAGCTACCTCAATTCCAAGCAAAGTGAAACAGTCTAATCTCTAACTCTGATGATTCACGCCAGCAATATAAAATCCATTCTTCTTCCTCTATTCTCAAAGTCTAACCCAGACAACTACCCGTGGTCTCTTCCTGCCCAGTGGCAGGTCAGTTCTGTTCCTCTTAGGCCCCGATTGTGCTTTTGGGAGGCCATCACTCCCAAGATTCTTTTTCTACTTTATCTTCAAATTCCAGCCAGAAGCCTTTTTAGCTCTAAGTATTTAAACCTGATATTCCCTTCTCTTGGTTATGCGGAGTTTTACACTGGTCTCTCCATGCTTGAGTAGGTTCTTCTGCAGCAAGTGGAGAAGTTTTCATTGTCAAGGCCTGATAGACAGGCAGAGCATGTTCGCGTGTCTCTCAGCCTTGGCCTTTCTCCCTGTCCCTTTCCCTGTAGGGTACCCGGACAATTCCCTTCCTGGAGGTGCAACAGTATTGGCAGACACAGCTTCTAATCCGCATCTCTACCCTTAGGTTTTCTTGCCATCTTCTTGTTAGAAACAAATACATTGTGGAGTAATTTACAGAACGGTAGTTATTCACAAAAATTATGCTTTCAGAATAAATTCAGAAGCAAGATGTGATTTCACAATCAGCTGGCTAAGCACTGCCCTGCCCCACCAGCAGCCAGGATCCAGAGGAGTTTTGCCTTAGGATTTTTGGTAAACTTCAGATTTGAACATTAATTGAACACAATTTAAATCTAAAAATTTGATGAGTGTTACAAATATAAATTTTCATGAGAACCATTTTTTTTTGTTTTGCTTTTTTGGGGTCACACCTAGCAATGCTCAGGGGTTACTCCTGGCTCTTTGCTCAGGAATTACTCCTGGTGGTGCTCGAAGACCATATGGGATGCTGGGATTGAACCCAGGCAGTGTGTAAGGCAAAATGCCCTACCCACTGGACTATCACTCCGGCCCCAAGAACCACTTTTTTATTAAAAGAGAGACCATTTCCACCATTCCAGAAGCCCCCTTCGGCCTCTGCATTCATGACACCTTCTGTACCTGATTTTTTCACTCACACAACGTATCTGAAACTAATCTAAGTCATTGTGTGGCCTGTAAGATCATTCTTTTCCTTAATATGTCCATGTAGGGATGTACAAATTGTTAGACACTGGGTGTGTCCAGTTTGAAATGACTAGAAAAAGGGTATTTTCTAGAAAAAGAAAAATAGAGCACAGCCTCATCTACTGCATTGAATTACAAATAGAAACTCCATATTATTTTCTAACTTGGTGTGTTGATTTATTTTAACCTTAAATAACCTGTTTTCTGGGCTTGGAGCTAGTATGGGGGTGGCCAGAGTACGTGTATATAGAGAACATCTTTCATCCCAGCACCACATGGCCACACCAGTACTGCCGTGTATAGCCCTGGTGCACCCCAAGCCTTGCTGGAGTGATCCTGGCTGTCCCCAGTCACACAGGGCCTGAGCACTGAACCACATTCTTGCCGTAGTGTTGAATGACTGCTCAGTTGCTCAAATATTGCCAGGAGTAGCCTCCAGTGCAGAGCTTGGGAAGACTGTCCTCCAAATAAAATTGGTTTCTTAGTGTCATTACCAATATTATTTCCTTATTCTACAATATATTTAGCTGCATATCAATGTCCTTGCTTTGAAATACTATCAATGTATTGAAGAATTAAATTGCTAACTTCTGATAATGCTTTTTTAATGCCTACTCTAGTAATAGTATATGTTTCAGCCCATCTACCACAGGTTGACAATTTGGTCATGTACAGACTTTGGAGACAGAAGCGTGCTTCAAACAAGCTTCAAAAGCAAGTATGGCTTCATAAAATGGTATTGCTGATTCGAAGGGTTAATCCACAAGTCCTTTCCCTAGGCACTGCCAGTTTCCTTCTCTCAGGTTACCATGCCATGTGTTGTGTGGTGCTTGGCCTCTCTAGCTTCCCATGAGTGTTCTCTCACACTTTGCATTGTTCCCAGTTCCCTAGGTGATGATGATATCACAGAGTAGGATGAATGTGCCTTACAGCCAGTTGTTCTTTGAACTGGAACCAAATCTCTTGTCTTTCCTTGGCATCCCCATCCCCTATCAGCGTACAATTTTTATTACCTAGCAGTCTCCATCTCTCTTTGATAATAGTCACTTCAGTTATTCTCCAGAATCTTCTATTTCCTTTATTTAAATTTTTTAAAATCTCTATTTCCTTGATCAGGGAAATTTGACTACGCAATTCTAGTTATCTCTTCCTCCTACAGTGAACCAAACTTGCTAAAAACTTGTATGCCCAGAATGATGGAAGCCCAGAGTACAAGTAATTTGAAAGGTAACTGACATAACTATTTGCAACTCTTTCCAGAGCATGACTTTTAGTAATTTCAGGCGCCAATACTTTTATACAAGGTCTTTATTTTCTCTTTCTTGTTCAGAAGATGCCTCTTTATTACAAATTCAATTGTTATGGAAACCTATAATCAACTAGGACAGGTGATGACAGTCAACCCTAACACCCAGACTTGGACTTCCTAAGACCTGAAGTGGTAAGTTCAGAAGACTTGGAACTTATGGTCTCTGCTATTTAAGTTCTCAAGGACATCTCCTGCTCATCTTTTTATCTGTAGACTCAGATTAGGGGTCAAACATCAGCCCATCTAAAAGTCAGCTACAACTTAGACTCATGGTGGTAGAGTGAGAAAGTCGTTGTAAGTGAGAATCTGGCCAACATATTTTTGGGATATGAAAGTCACTGCCTGATTTTTTTTCTGCCTTCTCCTTCTGGGAAACCGTCTATGTGGCAAGGGTATCCTTAGGAGGAGGACTGAGAGTCCTGGAAACCCACGGAGCTCTCCAAGCACTGCCAGGAATTGACCGGGCTGACCAGACCTCCAAGGACTTACCCACAACCGCTACAAGAGGAAAGCACTTGGTTCACCACTCTGCCTCACACTGACCTCAAGAGAGGTTTAGGTTCTGGAGCCAAAACTCTCACACTTTCCACAAACCGACTTTATAATATTTTAGACTAATTGCACCCAGCATATTGGGAGAGGAAATAGCTGTCCACACCCAGTGGTCTACTTGAAGTCAGCAAGAAAGGCAAAAATTTATTCTCAAGTGGCTGAGCCATTCAAATCTTCAGAGATATGTATGACTCAGATATCTTTAAGAGCTGAACAGAAATTTCCACCAAGAACAATGGGAAGAACATTGCTTGTTCCATTAAATTAGAGCCCAGAGTCTCTAGATCTTGAAGCTCTAACCTCAGAGAGGGGTAGAAATAGGGCTCAGGTTCAGATCTGGTTGACCAAACAGAGTTGCACAGTCATAAAAGCTTGGAGTCAGACGGTGGGTTGGCAGCAAATGGACTTTTTTTCCCATTAAGTCGTTTGTGGGTGGAGGCATACCTCCAAATACTTTGTGGGAGAGCCACTGAGCAAAGCATGGTTTGTGCCTTGGTTGGTTATTACCAAAAAAATGGCACATTTCCCCATCTTCCTCTTGTGGACAAAAACTTACACTGCAAAGATCTGAGGGAGTAGATGCCTCTTTTTAGTGTGATATTTAGCTATTTAAGTAAAACGTGCCCACAGATGTGACACTAAGGAGTAAGGCTCCCGATTAATGGATACTTGGTACCAGCCAGTGGAAAACTGATGACCCTAAGCAGCCATCACCTAACCTGCATTTTATTACCTTGATTACTTGATCACTTGAATCCGTTATTCATCGATTTGCTCGAATGGGTGCCAGTAACATTTCCATTGGACCCTATCAAATGCCAATGTAGCCCAATGGCATCTGGTTGATTCAGGAATATGAAGAGCCTCAAACCGTTCCTTCAGGGTCTTTACAAGGAAGTCTGACCATCTTGTAGGTGGGCGGCCACGTGATCTTTTGACATCCCATAAAATACTAATCTACTACTTCTCTGAGTTATTGCTCTACATAGAAGAACATGATTGAGAAAAATTTTAGCTATTAAATATGTCTTAGTTTTAAAATAGTTATAGGCCATCTCCACCCAGCAAAATGTAGAGCAATAACTCAGAGAAGTAGTAGGTTAGTATTTTAGATGTTTTATATTTTTAACTTTTAATTTACCACTGTTATATACACAATTATAAGATGTTCATGTTTGAGTTCTGATTCTACACTGTTCCAGCACCCATCCCACCACCCATGCCCATTACCCACCACCAATGTCCCGACTTCCTCCCCCCTTCCTGCCTCCATGGCAGGTTCTTTATCTCTTTTCTCTCTTTCTCTCTCCTCTCTCTCTTCTCTCTTCCCTTTCTTACACATTGTGGATTGTAATATATTCTAGGACATGGTTGGTTCCACTAGTTTGATGTACTGCCCAGAAGCAAGTGGCCACACAACTCGGGAAGAGCCGGCTGGCAGCTGTCCCCCTGTCTGAGTCTCTGCTTGATGGCTGATCACCCTGAGGCTGTTCATGGGTGGGGCCATCGGGCTTCCAGGACTAGTCAGAGAGAGGAAGGGTGGCCCCAGCTCCATCTCGCAAATGCCAGGTGACTTCTACCTCTGAGAGCCACCTACCTGGGCTTGAACTAAGTTGCTCTACTAAGCTGTTTTGATCAGTGTCTCTTTTGGGTGCATTTTGATGAGCAGTGGTGTCTGGACTGTGAAAATGGTGACTATTATGGTGAGAGAGTCTCATTCGGCTGCTTCTGAGGCCCTACAGAGGTGATGGGCCCACTCCCAAAACCCATCTTGCCTCCTGGTCAGCTAAATTGAGCTGCCAGCTGGCAGCTCTCCCCACCCCCTCACACACACCCCTGAGTCTCCACTTGATGGCTGATAGCCCTGAGGCAGTTCATGTGTATTTTAGATATTTTAAACATTCCTATATCCATAGTAAAGCCCCCCCAATGAGATTCTGCATAATCTCTGAGCAACACCTAGGAACTTTAGGGTGCAAGGTCAATGCCATCAGTGAAAGAAAAATAGTGGTTGTATTGTATAGTAAGTTATTTCATAGGCATGTTTCTGCATCATAGATATGAAAACAATCTGTATGAAGGAATCACTGAGTGAGCAGAAGAGTTCAACATACATGAGCTATATTTCACATACATGAGCTTGACATGCTCCCAACAATTCTACAAGAGTATTATCCCCATGATGCGGTGAGTGAAAGGGAGTCAGGGTGATGGAAGAAGGAGGGAGATTTCTCACAGCAGGTGAAATATCAGAGCAGCTGCTCCCCGTCACCCTCCACACCTGGAAGCCCTTGTTGCCCTGAGTGGGTCTGTTTGACACAGGAGAGTGGAAACCGTTGCTCTCCATGAGTTACGTGGAAATTGGTGTCTCTGACATTTACCTGAGTATGACCATTGCACCCCACAGGCTTGGCAAGAAGTCCAGCAGGGAGCCTAAGCTAAGCTCCCAAGAGATTGCAGGACAGTTGGGCTGACATGGTTTACAAATGCTTGATCTATATCAGATAACATTTTCATTTACACAAGTGAAAACAAAAGTTGCTTCTTACAGTTATTCATTAAAGCAAAAGAACATGAGATGCTAAGCTGCTTAAGTCAGACCTTTAGTTGGCTGTGTAAGTCATACCTCTAGTTTGCTGCTTAAGTCAGATCTCTAGTTTGAGTCATTAAAAAAATTTAAAGACATTAACTAAATGCAAGTTATGTATGCTTGGCTATTTTAAAAACTGATTTATTTTGGAGGAGGATTGAGCCACACTGATGCTTCAGGGCTACTCCAACCTTAGCTCTGGGGATGGGCAGGTCTCTCTCTCCTGGCAGTGCTATGGACCATACATGCCCTAAATGCAAATCTTGTACTCTGAAGGTGAAGCTATCTCTTCAGCAAATCTTATTTTCTTAAATATTATTAAATGCTAGTTATGCTGAAAGAATGAGTGGTCTTTTTTGACTTAAATTAATGACTTGCATCACTGTATCACTGTCTTCCTGTTCATCATCGATTTGCTCGAGCGGGCACCAGTAACATCTCCATATGTCCTGTCTCATGCAAGTAGAGCCCAAGAGCACCTGCTTGCTCCAGGAACATAAAGAGCCTCAAACCATTCCATCAGGTCATGGGAATGAGGTCTATAATTGTTACTGGTATTTGGCATATCAAATACAACACAGGTAGCTTGCCAGGCTCTGCTGTGCGGGTAGCATACTCTTGTAGTCATCTCTAAATTCAGCATTTATTGATGAACCGCACAGTCGCTTGAGGCCGCGTGAGCCAGGCTGTGATAGGCTGGTCTGCTGGGTGGAGTTCTGACCAGGGGTAAGTCCGGATTTAGAAAATGGAGGCCCTCATGGAGTGGGGGGTCGTCTGGCTTGTTGCGAGGATCTGCTGGGGTGGTGGGTCAGGGCTAGAACCTGCCATCCCTCCCGGGCGCCTCATGACCAGCTGGGCACAGGAAGAGCCAGTAGCAATTCTGCCCCATGTCTGTGAGTCTCTGGATCAGCATACCTGGGCCGGATTTAAAAAAGACTGCTGCAGGGTGGATCTCGATGAGCCTGGCTGTGATAGTCTGGTCTGCTGGGTGGAGTTCTGACCAGGGGAAGTCCGGATGTGGAAAATGGAGGCCCTCATAGAGTCGGGGGTCATCTGGCTTGTTGCGAGACTCTGCTGGGGTTGTGGGCCAGGACTAGAACCTGCCATCCTTCCCAGGCACCTTGTGAGCAGCTGGGCACAGGGAAAGCCAGTAGCAGTTCTGCCCCATGTCTGAGTCTCTAGATATAAATCATGACTTGCATGATTTATATTAATGATTTGCCTCTTCGTACTAGGCAAGACAAGAAGATAACTATCATCTTCATTCATAGTTATGACATTCCAACTTGGAAGGACTTAATCAATTTCCATCATTTTAGGAAAGAGCTGTGAAACATTTTAAAAATATTAGTATCATCCACAAACAGATCCTTAAACTCCTATTTTCTAGCCTTTTTAAAGAATCCAATCTTAAAGTTTAAAAAAAATGCACTTATCAACCACTTATCAAGAACTGGATTCTTGTTTGTGTGTCAATAATTTTCTTAAAGTGAAAAAAATCAATAATATATATCCATTTTATTTTCCCACAAATCCCTCTTCTCTCCCAATATCTTATCAACTTTCTGCCGTTTGATCCATACTTTCCATTAACAAACTTTTAAAGGGGGCAAACTTGGTGATGCCAACTGGAAATTAAAGTCCCAGTGTCAAAACTACTGATTCTTTATTGGAAACCTGGAAATGTCACCCAAGGTGAAATGAACTGGCTTTAATATTTTATACTGAGGAACGCTGTGCTTTCTTATCAGACACTTTTGAAACACTGGCTTAAGTGAAAAGCAAAGTACTCAGAGGTACCACATAAATCACTTCTTTTATTGTGCTGGGGGCAATTTGTGAGACTACCAGGGTCTAAGCCCCTTCAGAAAAATAATGGGAAATGGCATCCACAGAAATCATAGCTCTTCCCCTTTGGCAATTTTATTTTTAAATGAATAAATTAAGATCTTGTTTTAGTATATATGCTAATGTGCATCTGCCCCTACTTTGCTGCTTTTTCCTCAACTGGGTTCACTAAATGTCTGTCCCTCTAGGGAAAAGCAATCTCCTCCGCAGAGTCAGCAGCACCTAGGCACACAGTGGGGAAAGTGAGGCCCCAGGGTTATGGCACATAACAACTTTTCCTAGGACAGCTGTGTGACGTTGGCACAATTTTTCACCTGCTGAACTCTTCTGTCTTATGCTGACGTCCCCCTCTGTGAAGTCTCTATACAACACTGCTCTCCACGTGAGCACTAAGTGAGGTAAAACACCCATCAGACAGTAGGTGCTCACTAAAATAGAACTTCCCTTCTGCGTTCACAAGGTTACTAGTTGTCATGGCCAGTAATTCACACTGATCACACAAACGTATAGAGGATAAAGCAGCTTCTGGTCACGGCCAAGACTCTTGCGTGTGAATGCTGTCAATGCTTTTACATGTTCAGGATATTTTTCATTGTCCTTGAAAGCTGCAGTTTTTCATCTTTTGTCCCCTTGCTCTGCCAGGCACCATTTTCTTGGTCTCACTCAGGCCCTCAGGGATATAACTGGCCACAGTTAGAGTTCTAAAAGCTCTGGAGGATATTTTCTCTGTGGGAGCATCTTGGTAAACTAACTGCTTTGGAACTTCTGGTTTAATTCAGAATGGATAAAGGGCCGAAGCCATAGTACAGCAGGTAGGGCACTTGCCTGGCATGTGGCTGACTCCAGTTCAATTTCCCTGTATCCTGTATGATCCTCTGAGCACCACTGGGAATGATTCCTGACTGAAGAGCTGGGAGTAACCTGGGCATCATCAGATATGGCCCCAAACCAAACAAACAAACAAAATAACCAATTCTAAATGAATAAATGTTGCTAAAATACCCTATGACTTCATTAGATACATAGGTCTGAGTCCATGAGCCTTTCATGACACCAGGTTGATAACTTAGATGGTATAGCAAGCAAGTGGCCCACTCTATTATGTAGCTCTCAAACCCATGAAACAAAGTCTATAATTTCCCAGAGTGGGGAGAGACAAAATGCATGCCAGACTAAGAGTGTGGCAACAAGGCAGCACCTCACTGGCCTAGCTTGGCCATGCACTAAAATCCTTGATCCAATGGAAGCAGAGTCTCGGTTCTCTGGGATGGGGCTGCCTCCTGTCAGCCATGCCAGCTTACCTTTAGGAAGCATTTTACATGGTTCCATGGAGCGCTGCACAGGACCGTGCAGCTGCAGAGGCCATGCACTTCCTCAACACAGGGCACAACTCCCATCCTGCTATGGTGTGGAGAGAGGATCACGGGCATTCCAAGGGGACCACTCACCACTCAGCGAGGGGCCTCAGTCTCTAAGTCGGGGTTCCAGTGAACAGGGAGATATACCTGCCTTTCACTTCCGACTGTGAATCTCACTCTTGTCCACACACTGGGGCTACCCGAACAGAAAGCACAGATTACAGTGAGCCCTTGCTGGGAAATGCTGTGGCACCTGCACAAAAATCCGGGAGTAGGGTCAGGGATCCCCTTCTGCCCCAGGGGATCGGTGGCTGTCGAATGGACGGAGAAAGACGCAGAAATCTGGCAAGGTTTTAAAATGCTTTACTTAACACAGGTTCAGGCATACAAATCAGCAATAGGAAAAACTCCTAACTCAGTGTTCCCGGATAGGACCCCGGCCACGTGTAGGCCAAGATGGCGGCCACTACGCAGTTAAGGCTCTGTAGAGAGGAGACAGAGAGAAGACGCCAGCAGAAAGTGGGAGAGAGCGACCCAAAAAAGAGAGAACCCAAAAAAGAGCATAAAGAGAGGAAGCAGCCTAGTTTTAAATCCCTGTAACCCAGACCTCCCACTTTTTATGGGAAGCTAGCAGGGTCAAATGCCCTCAGGTAATTTCTCCCAGGACCTCACCTAGGCTCGTTTAGATAATAATGCCATGGAACCAATATCTGTCTAGGAAATGCCTCTGCAGGGTAGAGAGGAGGGGTTTCTGAGCTATCTCGGAACACAAAGGCATACATCTGTACCAAAGACTATACTAATGCCAGTTAGATATTTCACCAAGCCTTCACAAAAGTTTCATCTTTACTCCATGGTTGTTCTGTATTTTAGTTGCCTTTTGAGTTATCAGGGAGCCATGCTTGCTTGCTTGCTTGGAGGCAAACAGCATTTCTCTCTGGTCTAATTACTTAGAGATCCAACATGACCAGGCAAATATACTGGTAAGATCTAGCTAGTCCCACGATAATTGTGACAGCATGAGAGAATATTTATACCAGCCAGTATAGAATACATGGTCAGATAAACTGCCACATATAAACTGTCATCCTATCTACAAAGTGGCCTGCAGGAGACAACTCCAGGCCAGATGCAGAGACTCTGGGCAGGTGTAATGCAACAAGCCCTGACCTTGACCTCACCTTTGCCTGATGAGAGAGGCATCAAGAGAGTCTGAACCTACATCTGTCTTCATGGACCACGTCCACATGTCGCAATGAAGAGAAGCACCAGCCCCCAGGTAAACCAGGCAGGCAGCAACACATCTGTTCCCATAGGACCTGCTTGCACCTAAGAATAGTCCCATTTTGTAAGAGAAATATTTCAAACAATCATTTAACTTAAAAAAATTGCACTTTACCAATCTTTCCGAGGTGCCCAGGAGGGAAGGTGGGTTTTAGCCCTGGCCCACCATCCCAACAGAGCCTTGCAAGAAGCCAGAGGAACCCCCTGCACCACGAGGGCCACCATTTTCAACATCCAGACTCCACAGCTAGTCAGAGCTCCGCCCAAGAGAAAAGCTGATCTCACCCATTGTGGTTCATCAGTAAATGCACAAGATGAGAGCCTACTACTGAGAGTATGCCACAGCACAGTGGAGACTGGCAAGCTACCTGTGTCATTTTTGATATGCCAAAAACCAGTAACAATAATAGACCTCATTCCCATGACCTGAAGGAATGGTCTGAGGCTCTTCGTATTTCTGGAACAAGAAGATGCCCTTGGGCTACACTAGTACGTGACAACCCGTATGGAGTTGTTACTGGTGCACGCTGGAGTAAATCAATGAACAGCAGGAAGACAAGTGACAAGTGATACAAGTGATACCAATCTTTCCAAATTCTGTTTCTAAGGGAAGTGTATACACTCAAAGTAAATAAACAGCAGCCCAGAACCCTTTAGTCTCTGTCCTGAGCATGGCCCTCCATTTGCTGTGTGCACTGTGGCCACGGCTAGTCATATTGTTCTTGGGTTAAGGAACTGTGGTTTTGTTCTGAGTCTTTACAAAAACACATTTTTAGCATAACTTCTATTTAAAAAGAGAAAAAAAATTATGTGTTCTCATTCTTATCATTCAAAATACTTTACCAGAGATCCCTCTCAACTGGGGGAGCAGAAAATAAATGAGTATTTGGGACACAGGCCTGATAGTTTGTGGAGTCAATTCCTGGCTCCAAAGATTCTAAACTTCCACTGAAGCATTCAACTCCTAATCTGCTAGACCCTCCCACCAGGCTTCCCTGAGGGAAGTGGAATGACCCTTGACCCCAACAGCCCTGTGAGAATTAGGCTGACTTCTGGTCATTCTCACCAGCCACAGCTGCCACTCCTCATGGGCAACCTTCTAAATGATCACTTTGCCCCATAGCAGACAGACCTTGAGTTCCTGCAAGTCAACCAACCCTTTCTTGGACTGTACAGGCTGTGTGAAGACATTCCCCGTGTGTTTATATTCTGCTTTTTCAAAAGTCTAAGTCTATAAATAAGTGTGTTTGTTGCCTTTAGGACAGTGTAAATATTTTGAGTTTTTTTAAAAAAAAGATCTGTGCAATCTTTGCTCTCCAGGTCAGGGTCTGCTCTCTGCCTCTGGGCACGGCGTGATGACTCTGGGCAGCTCCTAACCCATCCCGAGTTAATCGGCTCCTAACCCTGACCTTCCTGTTAGACTGTGAGGGCTCTCACCACGCAGGACCCAGCATGGTGGGAGGGAGGGATAGAGGGAGCCCGTGTCAGAGTCCCAGGAAGGGATCCACACACAGGATCCGTATCTCGTTACAGAATTCTCA
>JAJIBD010036163.1:0-20220 GCA_021461705.1 Cryptotis parvus
CGGCAGAGCCTGGCAAGCTACCGTGTCGTATTTGATATGCCAGATACCAGTAACGATTATAGACCTCATTCCCATGACCTGATGGAATGGTTTGAGGCTCTTTATGTTCCTGGAGCAAGCAGATACCCTTGGGCTCTACTAACATGAGACAGGACATATGGAGATGTTACAGGTGCTCGAGCCAATCGACGATGAATGGGAAGACAGTGAAAGCAATGGTCCTATCCACCAGGAAGCCAGAGCCCCTGCTTTGGGGACCGAGCTGGTGACACCTTGCATCAGTCCACAGGGAGAAATTAAAACCACTTGTGAAGACAATTAAGGAATAAGAATTCTCACCAAACATACAAAACCCAGAGATCCAAACCCTTCTATGGCAATTGATTCTTCCCTATCATAGCAGCAATAGTGATTTGTTTTGTTGGTTGGGGGGATAACAACAGGTGCTCAGAGGGGCTTGGGAGCACTTCCAGCCACTGTCAGCTGAGCTGTATGGTCCACAGGAGGGCTCCAGGAAGCAGGGAGCTCTGGGGTCCACAGGGTTATACCTTGGGGGGGGGGGGGTGCAGTGCCAGGGATGGAATCAGGAGTCGACCACGCGAGAGCCTATACCCTCAGCCCTGTCCTATCTCTCTGGCCCCAGCAGTAGTGACACCTGCTAGCTCAGACTCACTCATGGTTCTGTGCTCAGGGGTCACCTGTGGTGGGCTGAGGAAGCACATCGGTGCAAGGCACGTGCCTAAACCCCGGTGCTCTGTCTCCGGCCTAGCGGTCATTTTTATTTATTTATTTACTTATGTGTTTGTTTGTTTGTTTATTTGTTTATTTGTTTTGGTTTTTGGGTCACATGAACTCAGAGTTGCTCAGGGGTTACTCCTGGCCGTGCACTCAGGAACTACTCCTGGCAGTGCTCAGGGGACCATATGGGATGCCGGAGATCAAACCCAGGTCAGCGGTATGCAAGGCAATGCCCTACTGGCTGTGCTATCACTCCAGCCCCCAGCAGTCATTATTAAGGCATATGGCCCATGATCCACTAACCTAGGTCTCCAGTGAAGTCAGAAGGCCCTAGGTGACGTGGGCTGGAGCAATAGTACAGAGGGGAGGGCGTTTGCTTTACATGTAGCAGGCCCAAGTTCAAGCCCCGCATCCCATATGGTCCCCCTGAGCACCACCAGGAGTAATTTCTGAGTGCAAAAACAGGAGTAACCCCTGAGTATTGCCAGGTGTGACCCAAAAAGCAGAAAGAAAAAAAAAGTCCCAGCTGACTGTTAGAAGAGCACAGTGAGGGCTGTAGTGGGCTCTGGAGCAAACTCCTCTGGGGACACAGAGGAGGACTTAACCCAACTGAGGGCGGTTAGGAGGGTGTGAAGAAAGCGGCTGACACATGTAACCAGATGTGGGCTGGGAGAGCAGCTCCAGCAGAAGGGGGTGCACCCTGCAGTGGGCCCAAGCAGGACTCAGGGCAGTGCAGGGGGCAGGGAGACAGCTGCAGTGCTAGTGGGCAGCCTCAGGGGTGCCGCCCTGGAAGCTGTGTGTGAAGGGCGCTGAGGGCTTTTCAGGTGCTCGGGACATCACGTTCATTTATAGACAACGGCCCCAGGCAGGAGAGACAGTACAGGGGGAGGGCGCTTTCCTTGCACATGGCTGACCAGGGGTTTGATCTCTGGAAGCTCACAGGATCCCCTAAGCCCACCAGGCGTGACCCCTGAGTGCAGAGCCAGGAGGAAGCCCTGAGTTCACCAGGTGTGGCCCCTCTCCAAAATATAAGCAGCGACTGTTCCGGCTCTTGGCGTGGCGCTGGCTGCACGGTGCCTGCCCTCGTTAGTGTAGACCCTGGGCCCTGACCCCTCATACCGCACAGGCTCCATCAGCGTCTCCCCCAGGCTGGGCAGCGGGACCCTCACTCTCCCGCTCACTTCCTGCGGGAGGCGCTGTTGCCCACCCCCATCCACCCCACACAGTAACGCGGACACTGCAGGTGGACCTGCTCCCCCCCAGTTCTCAGGAAAGTCCACCTCTCCATCCCCAGACGCAGCTCCAGAATGGAACGTTCCCGGCTGTTCTTTTCTGGTGTGGGTTTTGGGTCACACCCAGGGGGGCTCAGGCAACCCTGTGGGTCCGGGGACTGACCCTGGGGCGGCTGTGTGCAGGGTGCTGGGGATGGAACAACCAGGATGGGCTGTGTGCAGGGCCAGCGCCCTCCCCGCGTACCAGGCCCGGCCATGCCCCTCCCTGACTCTCCACCTAGGTGCTCACCTTAAACTGCTTCCCGCAGGTGGAGCACAGGAAATCTTTGCGGTCTGAGTGCGGAGCATGTGCAGTCTCAGCTTGTCTGGGCGGCAGAAGGCCTTGTCGCACTCCGCACACTGGTAGATCTTCTCCGAGTGGAAGCTCCGCACGTGTTTCTTCACCTGGCGGCAGAAGGACATGCGCAGGGTCAGCAGCGGCACTAGGGGGCACCAGAGCCGCGCTGCAGAGCCCGCGCAGGAGGCTCTAGGCGGGGGAGCTGTACTCAAGGGCAGGGAGCTCTGGGCCCGCAGTGCTATAAACCGGCCCAGTGGGGCAGGTGTCAATCTTGACCAACTGGGACCCATTTTTCTTTTTCTCTCTGTGTGTTTTTAAGATGGAAGTTTTATATTTAAACAAATCTTGCTAAAAATTATAGGAAAATAAAAAATATTCTTCCTCAAGGTGCTACCAAAAGTGGAAATTACCGCAAACATGTGGGAGTCAGAGGTTAGGTAAGACAGAGAAGGAACATGTGTGAATAAATGTCGAAAGGGCTGATACCAACCTAGAACTGAGCATTAAATACAGACAAAAAATGCACATGATGGCCTCTAAGTGTATGTAGTGCAACCCACAATGTGTAAGAGAAGGAAAAGAGAGAGAAGGAGAGAGAAAAGAGATAAAGAACCTGCCATTTAGGCAGGCTATGGGAGGGGGAGGGAATTGGGGACATTGGTGGTGGGAAATGGGCACTGGTGGAGGGCGGGGTGCTGGAACACTATGTGACCGAAACCTCCAAACATGAGCAACGTTGTAATTGTATATCTCACGGTGGTATAATAAAATGTTTAATTAAAAAAAATATGTTCTTCCTCAACTTTTTTCCTTCTTCTTGCAAAAAAGCAAGAAAAGATCAAAAACGGTCATACCCGGCAATGCTCAGGGTTACTCCTGGCTCTGCACTCAGGAATTACTCCTGGCGGTGCTCCGGGGAACCATGTGGGATGCTGGGGATCAAACCCGGGTTAGTCGTGCATAAGGCAAATGCCCTACCTGGTGAACTATCTCTCCGGCCCCTCTTTTCTTTTTTCTTTCTTTCATTTTTGTCTTTGGACTACACCATGTGATGCTCAGGAGTTACTTCTGGCTCAGTGCTCATGAATTACTCCTGGCAAGCAAGTGCCTTTCCGCTATGCTATCTCTCCAGCCCCTTCACTTTTTTTCTGCTTCTAGCAAATATAAAATTAGTTCTTTTAGGAATTGATTCTTTTATATTTTTCTACAAAAACTGATTTTGAAAAATTAAAGAAATGAAAGTAGTTCACATTTACAAGATCAATCCAATGCCGGCAGAATTTCGCCTTAGTTGGGACTCATTTCTTGCACTTTACATCATTCAAGGAAGTTCCTCAAAGCCCATCTTTGGGGGCTTCCCAGCCTCCTTGCCCTAGACAGTGGAGGGGAGACGCCCGAGGCAGAGCTTAGTGCCTCCCATCCGGCACCCTGCACTATGTGCTCCGGCCCAAGTACTGCGGGGGACGCCCGGTCCTGCTAAGGTGGCCCAGGATCCCCAGCACTGCCAGAGCAATCCACAAGAAAGCGCTGTCAGCAGGACGCGGTCAGTGAGTCATAGCAAACTCTTCCAGGAGGAATTCTGCTGTGTTATTTTCGGAGACTCTTGTGCCAGTGGAGTCCATCTTACAGCACCCATCTGTGTTCAGTGAGAAAATCAGAAATCTCCCAACACCAGCAGGACTGTGACTAGACCCTCCAGTCTCTGCTTGGGAAATTGAAAGTAAAAGAGCATAGCAGGAGCCAGACCTTCAGTGTCTACCAGAGTATCAGGACCATTGCTTGAAGCCCAATTGAAATGATAAATATTCTCGGATTTCTCTTTATCCACTGTACTCCAGATAGACAGAAGTGTATTATAAATCAAACTCTCTGCTTCCTCCCGAAACACATGACCTTAGCAGAGCAATGCAGGGAATCGCAGTGGCAGAGAGAAGAGAATTTCCAGGCCAGGAAATGGGAGTATGCCTGCCAGGCTCTGGGCTCTATCCATGTTCTTCCTTTCTGCTTGTGTGTGGGACCACAGTGGCAGTGCTCAGGGCTTACTCCTGGATCTGCAGTAAGATCAGTCCTAGCAGGCTGAGGGGAACATTAAGTGGTTCCAGGGGATCAAACTTGGGTCTGCCGCATGCAAGGCAAGTGCCCTGCCCACTCCACGTCTCTCTGGCCTCTCTATATTTTCTGAATAGTGGGTTTGGCAAAGAGAAAGAAAGACTTTGGTTTCATAACTAGATCTAAATGTTCATCGCATGAAACAGCTTCAATGCTTAAATGTCCACGTTTGATGCACTTATATTTGGTCTCAATCTAGTTTGACTGGAGTGCTGCTATAAAGCTATTTCAGAGAAGAGAAAGTGTGGGCCGCCCAATGGCCTCAATTTCCCCCAAAACTCACTTTTCTTCCACCCAAAGAAGAAAGTGTGTAGGAATCTCACTGGGGGACACCCACCTGGATAAAGTCTGGGAACCGTTTCTTACAGGTCGGGCAGGTGAAGTAGCCATCACTGATATGAATGACCACATGGTCCTTCAACAAATCCAGGCGGTCCGGACTCAGGGCAGAAGATGCAAGAATAGGTCTTCTGGTCCGAGTGTAGCTTCATGTGGCTCTCAAGGCCGTGCTGCTGATGAAGCCCTTGTTGCAGAGGTCACAGGTCAAAGGGCAGTTGCCCCTCACGCCCATGGAAACGCAGGTGCTGGTCCAGCTTGTCCTTCTCCCGGAAGGCCTTCCCACACTGCAGGCATTTGAAAGGCCGAAAGGACTTCCGAATGAACAGATGCTGGAGAGCCGCATTCTGCAAGACACACACGGATGGTCACTCAGCACTGGACAGGCCCCAGCACAGAGGTTAGGGGCTGGCCGCCACAAGCTGGCTTCAGGGAAAGCCAAGCACAGGACACAGAGTGAACAGGACTTCCAGGAATGCCAGGAATGTGAATGAGAGTGTCCCCCAAGTGCTCTCCTCGGAGACACTGGGCTCTGCTTGGGGCATGTCTGTGGACACAGGTTTTCTTTGGAAAGGATCGAAGTCACACTCAGGAAAGCCTAAGAAAACAAACCGAGAGCAGGGAAAATGAAGGACAAGGAAATATGTGAATGAGATTGAACAGTCAGTTAAACATTACTTGTTGAGCCCTTGAGGAAAAATCTGAAGTGATTAAAATGTTCAGCAAATGTTCAGACAATAAAAAACATGACAGGCGGTCCTGGCAACGGGGCTCTGGCAGCTTCCTGTTAGGCTGATGGCGATTTCTGAAAACGGGTAATAGTGACGTGCCGGTGTGCTTGGCCAACAGGCTGAGACCCCGTAGAGCAGGGAGACAACTCAAGGTGCGGTCGCACGTGCTTCATGTGTGGAGCCCCAGACCCGATCCTGGCATGGTCCCCCAGCACGTGGCACCGACTCCCTGCCCCCCAACCCCAAACTCCGCTTTCTGTGGGCCACAGACTCCAGCCAAAAAGCTACACGAAGAGAGAGCAACATTTGGGAGTCCAGGAGATAGTACAGGGTGAAGGCACTTTCCTTGCACTGGGGCTGATCCTGGTTCGGCTCCCGACACTGTGCAAGGCCCCCTGAACACAGCAGGGCGCCTCCCTCCACCCTAGCGCAGAGCCAGGAATGATCCTGAGCACAGAGGGAGGAACCCCCCCCGCCAAGCTCAGAGCCCAGAGCTGGAATAAGCCTGAGCACAGCAGGCTGCAGAACCCTCCTAGTGAAAAATATTTTGAAAGGATGTGTTTTATGGGTTCTGAATTCGATCTCCATTTAAGGAAAAGAGAAACTAAGGGGCAAGATTTATGTAATGTGTTTCTTCACAAGCACAAATGAGAAACGGAATGTTAATGTGCACCAACTTGCGGCTCACAAAAGGCAGAGGACTCGTTCCAGTGCAGCTTGTTCGTTTTAATGGTTAGAAAGCGCCTGAGGGCCAGAGAGATAGTTCAGTGGGGAGGGCACTTGCCTCGTGGCTGGATCCCCAATCCATCTAAGCATCACCAGGCATGATCCCTGATCATTCCCTGAGCACTGCTGAGTGTGGCCCAAAAACAAAACAAAAAAGAAAAAAACAGAATGTGTTCGAATGTGGACAAAGACCAGGGTTGGCCTGCCTGGGCCAGACATCTTCATTCTTTCCTTTTGTCCAGGCCGGGGCTGCACGGCCAGTGCTGACAAGCATCCTGGAGATCACGCATGCGCTCCAGGGAAGCCAAGTGAGGGAGGCACTCTCAGTACAAACGCAGCTCCCTGATGGAGAAACAACAGCCACCCTGTGGCGAGCAGGGCCACTGGGTCACCTTCACGTGGACACAGCACTGATGCGTGATGCTTCGTCGGGAGGCCTCACTTTCGGACAGTCCTCGAAGACCGGGAGGAAGGGGGCACTTTTGAACAAACCGAAGGGGAAATACCCCTCAGAGCAAGAACCATGAGGTGTGTGCGTGCTTGCTTCAGGACAAGAGCGAGGAAGTGAAGGACTCATTGAGTGCTTCAAGTGCTGTGCGCAAAGAGGGAGAAACAATCAAAGTTTAGACCCTTCAAGGCAAGCGACTTACAAATTGCAACTTCTCTGTGATTTGGAGAAGAGCGAGGTTGCTGTTTCTGCTTAATGAAAACTCTGAACACACTCACTCGATACTGGAAACTTCCTCCTATGGGGCCTCTAACAGGGCGGGGAGCTCTCACCAACTTGCTTACTTCTGAGTAGATGTGGAGCAATTTTGTTGTTTTCCCCAAATTGACTAAGGGCTGTATCCGGGTCGTATCCTCTACGTCCCTTTTTATCTACAGCTCTTCAAATATTGCTGAGCTCAGAAGAAAGGATCAACAAAAAGCTGGAGAGTGAGTCAAGTACATCACACTAAAGCAAAATTCGGTGCTAGGAGAGACAGCGGCATTCATCCCTCAGTGAGTTCTTCCAGAAATCCCAGGGAAGGGCCGGAGCGATAGCACAGCGGGAAGGACGTTTGCCTTGCATGAGGCAGACCTGGGTTAGATCCTTAGCATTCCATATGGTCCCCTGAGCACTGCCAGGAGGTTCCTGAATTCAGAGCCAGGAGTAACCCTAAGCATCACTGGGTGGAATGGACAGGCCGGAAGGACAGGAGAACCAAGCAGAAAATGAGAAGGGCTCGTTTCCCTTGAGAGAGGAATACAGACGTTCCTCTCCACTGCAGGCTTCCCATGGGAAGTTTCTGCTAAATTGTTTTGGATCTGTGCTAGAGATCACGGCCAGCGCTCACACAGATGCAAAGCATCCTCTCTACTACTGGCTCACAATTTCAGCTTAAGTTTTTTTTTTTTTTTTGGTAAACTAAATGATTTACTTGTTTTTGAACAAATAAATGGTCTTTCTCACTATAAATACTTTGATTCAACAATATAGGTGTTTAAGGTGGGCTAAAGTTCTTTCCACAAATAATAAAATGATACAAATTCCGATGCCACTAAAGAAAAGAAATATTAAAGAATGATGTCAGGTTTTCCCCAGAGTTCTGCAGAGAGCTGGAAGCGCCCAGCGCCCCTGCTCTGTGCTCGTTTCCCCATCTCCTGCTCTTCATCCTGTCCACTTTACTTTACAGAAGACAATCCGCCTCTCTGGCCTCTCCCCTAACAAGGCAGCAGCACTGTGGACAGGCAAGTGCGCCTCTGAGCCTCAGAGACTCAGGAGGGTGCACCTGGGGCCTCTTCCTTCTTCCAAGCCCACTCAAGTCCCCAAAGGGAGACACAGCTGACAACGGGGGGCCTCTAGAGAGTCCCTATCTCGGGTGCCGAGTCTCCATGCTGCTAACAAGCCTCCTGTCAGCTCTGCCTCAGCGCGGGCGTCCTCAGACACTTGATTTCAATGCAGCTGCCACCTGGTGCCACTTTCTCTCCGCGCCCCACAAGCCCCTGCTCTGAGCAACTGCTTCATTTCCAGGCAGCCCTAAACACTCGGTCCTGAGGATCAGGTCGGATGCCTCAGAGCTGATGGCCCTAAGCGACCCTCACTGGACAAGGCGCTGGGAGTGCGGGAACCACGCCAGCCCGGGACCCACTCTCGGGCTTCTCCTCCAAGGTCCCTCTCACGACTCAGAGGCACAGATGCACACATTTCTAGGTGCACCAAGAGCAGGTGCTGGCCACACCCACAGATGGATGCAGGACTCAGGCAGCCAACCAGAGCACACCATCTGGCGTGCCGGCTCCTCCATGGCAAAGCAGCTCCAATCCGGGAGCGGGAGGTCTGGGTCACAGTAAAGCCAGTGCCGGAGACCACAGCTCCTCGGCAGCCAGAGACCATGAACCGTCACTAGCGTTTGACAGCAGTGTCATACATAGCACAGACATCTCTGAGCACGTTTCATACCATTTTCACCCGGGCACTAAGAGGAGACCACTCACGTGCCGTTTGTCGCCCCTAAACACAGTGCTTCTCTGGCCAGTCACCTGCCCAGTTTGCCAAGCCTTGAATGGGTCAGCCCTGTCCAACACACTCCCGGTCTTCGAAGAGCCGGTACACCCATCCTAACCAGGCCACACCGTTCCTGGCCTTTGACCCTTTGCTGCCCTCCTCTGAAATGATCCTCCAGCTTCGGGGATCTCTCCGAGTCTCGCTTTCTCTCTGCAGATGGTCCCCAGGCTCCTTCATCCCTCTTCAGTCTTCCGTTCCACAACAGCCAACATCCTCTGCCCGTCCTCCTTCGGCAGATGTAACCAACAGAGGCCAAGAGCCCTTCCCTAACTGCACTGCTAGCCCCCAGAGGCCGGAGCTGAACGAGCACTCAGACCTCGCCACTCCTCCCTAAGGCGTCACAGAGGACCTGGGGGCAGGGGGTCAAGCACTGGCTCTGCGGCGGTGAGGCCCAAGGCTCTCCACTCGCCCTGGGGCTCGCCAGGAACAAAGGCGCACGGCTGAGGAGCTGACCTGCACTCACTGACGTGGCCCAACAGGGACGTCCAGCATGGTCCGTAAGGTGGCCGAGAAGGGCAGGTGAGGCACACACGGGAACGACACTCTCACGTGAACACAGGAAGCAGACCTACCTGCAGCTCCAGCTGAACAGGCAGCAGCAGAGGAGAGAGAAAGTTCCATTACCAGCTGCACTGGAGGACTTGCCTTGAGTTGGTCATGACCAACCTGGGTGGGGAAATGGAAAAAAAAATACACAGCCCTACATCTGGGAATGTGTGGGGGGAAGGCGGCTCAGCTCGGACTAAGCTGCAAACGCACAGCACAGCCTCTGCTCAGGAGCACGGAAGCGACCCAGGCCCGCGACCAACTCACAAGGGCACCGCGAGGCTGGCCGGCAACGTCTGTGTCCACCTCCCCATGTCTGTGGGCTTGTGCTTTTGGTCAAGTAAAGCTACGGGCCGGGAAATGAGTCAGAAGGCGAAAGCGTGCGGCCTGCATGCAGGATCACTGTAGGTGACCTCCTGGGTGCCGGCGAGACCCCGAGCCCCCCAACAAAGAAAATATGAACATCAACCTAGTAATAAGCATTTCTAGGAACTTTGTGAATACACAAGACGGCCAAAGCAGAAAAGATAGTATGGACAAAAGAATGAGATGCAGGCTGAGAAATGATGGAGGCGATGGATGGGGACCTGCCAGTCTGTTGCCTTCCTGCTTTCTGCTTAGGAGTGTTTATCCTTCAGAAATGCTCGACGGGCAGTCAGAACGAAAGTCTGGTTGTTTTTTTAATACTTGTTTTGTTTTTTCTGTCACACCGCAATGCTCAGGGGTTACTCCTGGCTCTACATTCGAAATTACTCCTGCAGTGCTTGGGGACCCCATATGGTTGAAATCATACCTGGGTCAGCCATGTGCAAGGCAATGCCCTACCCACCGTACTATCTCTCTGGTCCTTCAAGTCTGAGTCTATCAAGGCCGCTGGGAGCTCAGCTCCTGAATGTTCTCACAGAGCTATGAACGGTGACGTGAAGGCGTGGCAGATACTCTTTTCCCTGGTCCCTGCTGGCTCTGAGGCCCAAAAGTAAAAGAAACCCGAATGTAAAGCAATCATCCAGCAAGGAGCTGTGAACCCTGGAAAATTAAACAACATGGAGCTTCCATCCACATGTACAGGACTGGGGAAGCCGAATTTGTATCTGTCCCCGCTTCAGGCATGGGTGATGCTGTTTGGATATCAGTCGTGAGTGCTGGCACTGACCCATGAAACCATACTGTCCTTTCTCTTCCCGCAACCCTATTTCAGATTTCACACTGTGTAAAAGACCAGCGCAGACAGGACCAACCAGAGCGACACCAGCCATTCCCCGCTCTAGGAGCTGGACTTGAGATATCCCAGTGCGGGCACCGGTTCTGCATACATAGGGGACATGTGTCCCTCTGTATGGATAAGGAACAACACTGGCCTGGCTCCTGCAGGAAAGCATGGACAGCCAAATTCAGCCAGTCCACATTCACCTGAGAGCAAGGATTAGGCGTCAATGAGCCGGTTAGCCCATGAAATGGACCCTCACCATTAAATGTGCGTCTTCTCTGTGCTGTGGGGGGAGCCATGAGCTCTCCATTTCAACTCTGCCAGGCCACAACTGATGAAACCAAGACCCAGCCACTGCAGCCGGCCACCGCCACAAATCCACCAAGCAATAGTTCCAAGAAAAAGGCATTGGGGAGAGGGTGGTGCACAGGATGTTGGGAATGCGGATGTCGGGTGGATGGCGGAGCTGGTTGGAAGCACAGCACCCAGACAGCTGGTGGATGGCAGAGAGGCTGAGTCGCCCGCTGCCCACTTACCGGATGCGTTTGGCTCTGCGCATGTCATCGGCCGTCAGGGTGCTGGGGGGGGGTAGCACATTCTCCTCCGGCTGGGGCTGCAGGTGGAGGCTCTGAGTTTCGGGGTCCTGCTCCAGAGCGGCAGGGGTCTCCTGGGGCAACTGTGGGGGGGGGGAGGATGGGATGCTCAGGCTGGTCTATCCCGTTCAGAGAGGCTGGCTCAGGCTCATCAAACTGCTCCTTGGCGGAGAAGTGCAGTAACTCCTGAAAAGAAGAGGCTGGAGTTAGGCAGTGCTGATGGACCATTCACCAGCCTGTGGCACTGCTCGCCTCAAAGGACAATGGCCATGATGCCCAGGAGAAAGTCTCCTCTGGGGAAGGGGTGGAGGGGGGGCGGGGAGGCAGCGCCCTTGGGAGCAGTCAGGGAAACAGCAGGAATCTCTTGAAAACATCTACACTAGTGCAACAGGGTCCCAGTTAGGAGCTCTGAACAATGTCAAATCTTTAAGAATATAACACTGAGTTTTGGGGGGCAAGAGCAATAGCACAGCAAGTAGGCTGACCTGGGCTCGATCCCTGGCATTCCAACTGATCCCCAGAGCACCACCAGGAATGATTCCTGAGTGCTGAGCAGAAGTAACAACTGTGTATCGCCAGGTGTGGCCCAAACAGGCAAACAAAATATCAAGTTTTTATGGGAAATCTTTCTTTCTTTTTAGTCAAGAAGGGCCAGACCCGGGCGATGGCGGGATGGTGGGCTCTGGGAACAGGTAAAAGAGAAGGGGTCTCAGTGCTGAACCCAGGGGGCTTCACAGGGCCAGTTGAGCCCCTTCCCACCTGAACACTCCTGCCTTTCCTTGGTCACCCCGACTGACGCCGGGCACATCTCTGACAGAGTCCCCACCCCCACATCGGCCTCTAATGAGCACCTCCGAGAGAGCCCGGCCCGTACCTGTGTGCCATCATCACACTTGTCCCCATTCTCGCTGGCTATTTCCAAACGGATAAATTTGGGGGACGCCCTGGCCGACGTCCCCGACCAAACCGCCTCTTGCCTCGTCCCTTCCTCGGCCTCTTGCTCTGGGGATGAAAGACAGGGTCACACACAGTCATGGTCACATGAGAGCCTATAACAAATATTCCCCTAAAGAGTCCATGAGGGCCGGAGCGAGTAGCCCAGCGGGTAGGGCGTTTGCCTTGCATGCGGCCAGCCCGGTGCCAGCCTGGGTTCAATCCCGAATCCCATATGGTTCCCGAGCACCGCCAGGAGTAATTCCTGAGGCGGAGCCAGGAGAAGCCCCTGAGCATTTCGGGTGTGACCCAAAAAGGCAAAAAAAAAGAATCCAATGAGCCCCTGCCTTCCCTCTGCCAGCCCTAGTCTTGAACTCTCACTTTCCTCCTTTCCCACTTGTTTTCTCAACAGAAATAAGGGCCTTGCTACTCCACATTTTCTCACGGTCCTTTTCCACCCCTCACCAAAGCTCACAGAGGAAAAAGAGGAGCCAGAGTGATAGTACAGCAGGGAGGGCGTTTGCCTTGCATAAGGCCGACCTGGAGTGATTGCTGAGTGCAGAGGCAGGAGTAACCCCCTGAGTATCACTGGGTATGAACAAAAAGCCAAATATTAATTGATTAATTAATCAATTGGTTAATTAACTAAATCAAAGTATAGGAAAGCGCTCTGAAAAGCCAAAGCACTAGGTGCGCCTCTGCTATTAAAGGCCCAGAAGCGAAAGACATTGCTGAGATGCGGCGATCAGCCCCTCAGGAGATGAAGCCACGCACGGGCGGAGCTGCCAAGACCGCGAGACCACATCCCGCTCCTTCCTCTACCTGCCTCCCTCACCTCTCGGGCCTTCCCAGAAGTGTGGCCAAATTCAAAGGACTCCTGCCACACTTGGGATGTGAAGTTCCTCGCTTTCTCTAGGCTACTGGAAGGCCAGAGCAAATGTCAAGTTCAGCCATTCCTTGACAAGCTTAGCAAAACCCAAGAGGTGTTCACTGGACCCCGCCATTCATTAAGGAACCAGGGACTCGGGAAGTGTGCCAGAAACACCGTTTTTCAGGCATATCTACACATTTATGCATGTGTGAGATATGCATAAATGAATCAGGCAGTGCTGACTCCCCAACTGCTTGATGAAACAATTTAACCAAAACTGAGCTGTAAAAAGATTCCTTACTATCAGGGCCGGAGTGATATCACAGCAGGTAGGGCGTTTGCCTTGCAAGAGGCAGACCCGGGTTCGATCCCCGGCATCCCATATGGTCCCTGAGCACTGCCAGGAGTAATTCCTGAGCAAAGAGCCAGGAGTAACCCCTGAGCATTGCCAGCATGACCCAAAAAGAAAAAAAAAGATTCCTTACTATGAAAAAATCTGGAACTCAGGCAACATGAGCTCACTGGTACTCTTATTTTAATTTCAGTATTTCTCAACTGGTAGCCAACAAAACACACACACACACACACACACACACACACACACGTACATTTATTTGGAAGTAAATTCTGGACATCATCTCCTCTGCAAATACTTCAGTATGAGCCTCTAAAACAAAGGACTCTCCTACAAGGCCAAATGCCAATAACACCTAAAACAAACTGACAGTTGCTCAGAATTACTAAATCTGGTCCTTTTTCTCTAATTGTCTCCCCATCTGACTTCTTCCAGTAGGGATACGGGCTGCAGCAGAGTTGGCGAACAATGCACAGCCCAGCCAGCTCACCCCCTGGCAGTCCTGGGCCCGTACAGCCCACACAGCACGACCTGATTCACTGCCTGCACCTAGTCCCGGAGACCCTGCCCGTGCTGACCCTTTGCCTTGCGATAGGAGGTTCTCAGAAGAATCTCAGAATTCCCTGAATTCTGTCTAGATAAACGAGAACCGTGTCTATTGCTTCATTTTGAGTGATACACTCCAACATCCTGGGTGCCATCCTCTCCCGATGCCTTTTTCTTGAACTGTTGCTCTGTGGATTTGGGGCCGGGGCCAGCTGCAGTGGCTGGGTCTTGGTTTCATCAGTGTAGACATGGCCTGGCAGAGTCGAAATGGAGAGCTCATGGCTCCCTCACCCAGAGGCACAAGTTGACACAGAATCTTCTAAAGACTCACACTCAGAATTATCCCAAATGCCCTATCCTGAGCCCCCAAGTCATAATCTATCTGGCCCAGGTCCTCCCATCCTACATGATTCTTCTCTTCCATCACCTTTTTGTTTTGTTTTTCGATGTTGTAGAAAGAAACATGAGCTTTAGTTCGATAAAAGTTTGAAAATGAGAAATGTGGGTGATTTCAAAGATGCATGCAACTCAAGAATTCCTATTCCAAGTCTTTAGTTAGAGCAGATGAAACTGGGGGAAAGGCTCCCGACTGGAACTGGTGATGCTGGAAGGGAATTCTGTGGTCGGTAAGCAGAGAGGAAGGCAGGAAACAGCAGAAAAGGAATTTCCCCGGCAGCAGCGTCCTCTGCCGCCTCTGTACCTGGGCACACGCACACAGAGAGAAACACTCAGGGGTTTATAGACAGTTCAGGAGTAATGTGGGACTTAGGTGTAGGCAACATGCTCTTCACTGTACCTGCTAAACACATCGAAGTTTCTCATCGTGAGAATTGAGGTGTTGCTGCAACTGTTCCTGAGCTTATAAACCGGCGGTTACATTCGTAACAGGGCCAGTTCTTTCCTGGTCTCGGAGAACTACAGGCACACAGAGAAAAGACAAAGATCAATGGTCAGCAGACATCAGCACCATCAAGGGGCCAGTACCCTCACCGTTCCATTTCACTGGAATCAGGGCTCCCAGACACGGCTTGCCATGCACATAGTACTTATGACTGTCAAGACTCAAGTTTGACATGAAATAGCTCACAGGACCTTATTTCCTGATACAGTCATGCAGTATCAAAGGGAAAAGCACCTTTATGCTCCCATCTCCCACCAGACACACATGCATGGCATACAAGTGACACTTTTAGCACACTGCAAGGACAAAAAGTGCTACTATAGGAATCTATACCCCTGAGATTCAAATGCATATTTCAGAATCTAAGGGTACATTTCATCACAATGAGTTTGAAAAGTCATGTCCAATGTGACCACACTGGCGAACTGTCCAGAAGCAACTCCTAAGGCCGACCTTGTGCATCCCCTCTGACCCCACAATCCTCCTCTGACAGCCACGTTCGCTGAGAGCCACGTAGGCAGGGGTGTCGGTAATACCCTCATAACAGCCCACACCTGGAAACAGCCCCTCTGTAGAATCAAAACAATACTGGCCCTTGTCCCCAGCTTCCTGGAGCTAATCCCTCGATCTGCAGAATGTCCCGACAAAGTAGCATTTGTTGGGAGTCTTTGAGATACCTGAGTGCATGCTACTGAGTGTGACTCAGGATGAAGGTAGGTGACGCCAAGTACCCAGCCCTATGATGACGGGGTTAAGACTTGGAGCAAGGAGCAAACGGGCACTGGGAGCAATTCACGTGACCAGTGATTCCATCTACCAGGCTAGGGGCGAGATACCTCAATAAAAACTCTGGAACAAAGGCTCAGGGAGCCAGACAAGTTGGTGATCATAGTCAGTGTGCCAGGAGGGGACACGGGCTGAGGACCCACCCTGAGTCTTTCTCAGCCACTCCCCGTGGGCGTGACCGCTGCAACAAACCTATAATCATACAGACCATACTTTCATGAGCTCTGTGAGTCACTCAAGTGAGAGACCAAGCCTGACGGGTCGTTGGGACTCTGCACACTGCAGCTGATGGGTCAGAAGAGCAGGTCATACAATCATCAGAGATGCAAATCAAAGCAACAATGAGATATCATCTCACACCAGAGACTGGCACACACCAAAAGAGCAAGGACAACAAATGCTGGCGTGGATGCGGAGAAAGGGACTCTCATCATTGTTGGTGGGGATGCCGACTGGTACAGCCTTTTTGGAAAACAATATGGACAGTCCTCCAAAGACTAAAAATTGAGCTCCCTTTGAACCAGCCATACCACTTCTGGGAATATACCATAGAAGGCTAAAAAACACACAGCAGAAACACCATCTGCACTTTTATGTTCACAGCAGCACTATTCACAATAGCCAGAATCTAGAAACAACCAGAGTGCCCGAGAACTGATGACTGGATAAAGAAACTGTGGTACATTTACACAATGTAATGCTACGCAGCTGATAGGAAAAACAAAGTTATGAAATTTTTTCCTCTAAGTGGATGGACATGGAGAGGATCATGCTGAGTGAAATTAGCCAGAGGTAAAAGGGCAGATATAGAATGACAGATATAGATATAGAATGATTTATTTAGGGATATAAAAGATACCATGATAGCAATATCCAAGGCCAAACAAAACAGGGATCAGAAGGTCTTGTCAGTGGGTAGAACCTACTGCATGTGTAGGAGTCAGAGGTTAGGCAATACAGAGAAAGGAACAGTGTACTAATAATTACTGTACAATACCAGAGTAGAACTGAGGATTGAAAGTAGGCAAAAGGATATAACATGATATATCCAAGCCACAGTGTATAAAAGGAGAGGAGAGAGAGAGAGAGAGAGAGAGAGAGAGAGAGAGAGAGAGGTAAAAACTGCTCTGCCAAAGACGCAGGCTGGGGGGAGGAGGGGAATCATGGGACATTGGTGTGGGAAATGGGCACTGGTGGAGGGGTGGGTGCTGGGACACTGTGTGACTGAAACCCCAAATATGAACAATTTTGTAACTGTATGTCTCTCAGTGGTATAATAAAATAATGTTTAAAAAAAAGAGCAGGTGATGTGTGAAGCGCAGACCAGAGGGTGCTGTCTCATGTGAGGTGAGTCTAGAGAAAGACTCTGCCCATGACCTCGTGAAATGTGCTCATCCTTGGTAGCCAGAGGCAGAACAGCTCTGACTGACCCCATTTCTAACCAGAGCAAAAAGGCCATTGATTTGTGCTCTGTTCCTGCAAGGAAACACGCAAAATAGCCATGAGAAGGACCAGTTAAAGGGGCAGAGCGATAGTGCAGGGTAGGGTGCTTGCCTTCCTTGTGGCCGACCCAGGTGCTATCCTGGCATCCCATATGGTCCCCAGAGTTCCACCAGGAGTGATCCCTGAGCAAAGAGCCAGGAGTAAGCTCAGAGCATGGCCAGGTATGGCTGGAAACCAAAATAAATAACTAAAATGAAATAAAGTGATACACGGCAGAACAGGTGGCTAAGGAATCTGACGCTAAGCAGAAGAGGCACAGCCACCACCAAGGCATTCCATGTCCCAAGAGGCCCCAGTGCATGACACTGAAACGGCTGCCGTTAAGCTTGGAAGTGAAGAGGAATTGAAAGAAGGCACTGGAGGTAAGGTCTGGAGGGAGGTGGGTCGGGGCAGGACTGTGCAACACGGAGTGTTTGCCTGCACACGACTCACCCAGGTTTGATCCCCAGCACCACATATGGTCCCGAGCACCGCCAGGTAATCCAAACACAACAGATGAAGAAAGCACTGGGATGCTGGGAACACTGGGGACACTGGGGCGGGGGATGTCAAAGCACGCTCTGTGTGTGGCTCTGGTACTGGCTGCGCATACATTCAATTTGTGACAATACATCAGCTGCCAACTTCGATCTATGTGCCCTCCTGCGTTGAGTGACACACAGCCAACGCCAAGACTGTCTGGCTCTCTCTGCGGAGATGACTTCAGACAGGGGCTGCCCACTGCTTGACGTTCTGACTGAGGACGCGGGTTCGCATTTATAGTGAACACTATAAGCATTATCCAGCACCCAGGAAGCACAGTAAACATATCGGCAGCGCCTTCTGATAACTGAATTGGACTGATGTGGAACTGAGAAAGGGATCGTCCCTTCAACAGAAGGTGAACAGAAGCTCTATGGGTACAACTCTAACTGGAAATGCCTAGAAAATACACAGCATGAAAAAGCAAAACCACCTTTCCTTTCTTCCTCGGAAATGTCGTGGATTTTCTGGTTCACGAACTCCGCATAGGACGCTGCATACCAAACCTGCAAGAAACAAGCACGCAGTCAGCCCCTGGCCCATGGACCCTACATGCCCAGCTCCTCCCATGCAGGCCTCACCTGCTGGCAACCAACCCCCGGCTCACACTGTCACTGGGCCCCTGACAGACCTGCCCAAGCTCCAGGGCAGCACCTTCCTAATCTCCAACTCAGAATACTTGAATCTGACATTTCTCAGCTAGGGCTAGAACTAGTAGATTGGGGAGGCGCTTGCCGTGCAAATGGCTAACCTGGGTTCCATCACCAGTGTCCCATGTGGCCTCCTGAGCACCACCAGGAGTGATGCCTGAGTCCACAGCCAGGAGTAAGCCCTGAGCACTGCTGGAGTGTGGCCACCTCACCTCCAAATTATCAGCTATTATTAACCCACTTCAAAGATGTATTTTGTCAGTTGGTGCTGCAGGGGACAGACCGGTTCCTGACGCTGATTTTCTCATCAGCGGGTTTGCCGTGGCAAGTGTGATATCTGTCACTCGCTGTGACCCTTGAGGTGCGGGATGGAGCACTTGGCGCACCAGCTTGCTGGGTTAGAAAGTTCCTTGAAAACCCTGTCCCTTGGTGTCATGATTAACACAAGGATTTCTACTCTCAAGCCACAGTTTCATTCGCCAAGGTATTTATGTTATTAAACAGATTAGAGAGAGAGATGAGGCAGGGAGAGAGAGAGAGAGAGAGAGAGAGAGAGAGAGAGAGAGAGAGAGAGAGAGAGAGAGAGAGATTCTTTTGTGGGGCAGGAAGTGGCCCAGAGGCACAGCAATGTGTGAGGCTCTGGTGTCAGGGAACTCTGCCGGGTCCCTGACAGTGCCGGAAGCGAGTTCCTTCTACCTCCGGCCGGCGAGGAATGGATGAACACTCAGGAATTCGATGCGGTTTTAAAAGGCTTTACTTATCACAGGTTCAGGCATACAAATCAGCAAAAGGAAAAACCCGATGCTTAGGATTCCAGGCTAGAACCCCAGCCACGTGTAGGCCAAGATGGCGACCACCACGTGTAAAAACTTCCAGGGAATAAACGCTCACAAGGCGAGATCCCACAGGGAAGAAGAAGGCCAAAAGCCAAAAGCCAAAAGCCGCAGGAACCAAAAGCTGAAGGCTGAGGAACCCAAAAAGGCAAAGGTGAAGGGGCCTCAAGTCAGCCCCTTATATACACCAAAGTAACTCACGGAGGTTGTCATGCCAACAAAGAACCCTAAACAGAGTGTAGTGCCACACCCTATTGTAGGTATAAACAAAGGTTACACCAAGGACTAATCCCGAGATTATCTCTTATGTAAAACACTGGAGAGAGGGGGCTGATATAAAGTAATACATCTTAACTTCATGAGCTTCATGTAATCTAGATGGTACCCACAAGGTCCTTATTATTATCTGCACCAGTGTGACTTGAGTATCTTGTTCTCATGTACTGAAAGGGTCATACTCCTGCTTAGAGCAAACTAGTATGATCCTTCCTATAGTCTTCCTATAGTCTCAGCGTAGCCAGGGTGGTAGTCTCCTGGTAAATTCTAACTGTCCCACGTTGGGTGCAGTGGGTATAAAGAGGAGCTGTGCCCAATCTAGAAAACACAGAAGTTCTTAGTAGATGTATAAGTCAGAAGTTATTCAATCAAGGTGACTTCTGTAACTGCCACACCCTCTAGCAGTGTTTACATAGAAGAGAGGTCTCATTAGAATGAACCTTGACTTAAGTAGATTAAGCTGGGAGGGCAAAACAACAAAGCTCCCAGATTAGCTAAACATGTCCTCCAACACTCTGGGATCAATTCCCAGCATCACCAAAAAATCATCTGTCTTTGCTCTACGGCTTCCCATCAGCGTGCTCCATTTCTTTCCCTCTGTCTAAATAAAATAGCCCCTTGTGAGTTTTCCCCCCACGGTCTCCTTTGTTGTTTTTTAATCAATATTTAAACACAGGTTCTGACAGCACTGTAATCACGGGGCCCCACCCAGTATAGGGCCCTCACATCTAGCTCAGGCGCCCTGACCACTTCAAACACTGCCCGGCCTATGCCCTCTCCCCCTGCCTCTGCCCACTGCTCTGTCTGGCCTCCCTCCTCAGCCTGACATTGGTGGGCTTTTAGGTAGGTCAGGCGGCTCCTGGCAGCATTCCCACAGCCACTCCACTGGTTCTTGGCCAACCTGGCCCCACTAGGACAAGGGGACATGGGGCTGCTCAGGC
>JAJIBD010036164.1:0-17537 GCA_021461705.1 Cryptotis parvus
AGAAGGAAAAGAGAGAGAAGGAGAAAGAGATAAAGAACCTGCCATTTAGGCAGGCTATGGGAAGGAGGGAATTAGAGGACATTGGTGGTAGGAAATGGGGCACTGGTGGAGGCGGGTGCTGGAACACTATGTGACCGAAACCTCCAAACATGAGCAGCGTTGTAATTGTATATCTCACGGTGGTATAATAAAATGTTTAATAAAAAAATATGTTCTTCCTCAACTTTCCTTCTTCTTGCAAAAAGCAAGAAAGACCAAAAAACGGTCATACCGGCAATGCTCAGGGTTTACTCTGGCTCTGCACTCGAATTACTCTGGCAGTGCTCGAGGGGCTCGTAATGGATGCTGGGAGATCAAACCTTGGGTCAGTCGTGCATAAGGCAAATGCCTACCTGGTGAAGCACATCTCTCCGGCCCTCTTTTCTTTTACTTTCTTTCATTTTTGTCTTTGGACTACGCATGTGATGCTCAGGGTAACTTCTGGCTCAGTGCTCATGAATTACTCCTGGCAAAGATGCCTTTCGCTATGCTATCTCTCAGCCCCTTCCTTTTTCTGCTTCTAGCAAATATAAAATTAGTTCTTTTAGAGATTAGTTCTTTTATATTTTTCTACAAAAACTGATTTTTGAAAAATTAAAAAGAAAATGATGATTCACATTTACAGATCAATCCAATGCCCGGCAGAATTTAACCTTAGTTGGGCACCATTTTCTTGCACTTTACATCATTCAAGGAAGTTCCTCAAGCCCATCTTTGGGGGCTTCCCAGCCTCCTTGCCCTAGACAGAGAGGAGACGCCCGAGGCGAGCTTAGTGCCTCCCATCCGGCACCCTGCACTATGTGCTCCGGCCCAAGTGCTGCGGGGGGCGCGGTCCTGCTAAGGTGGCCCAGGATCCCAGTACTGCCAGAGCAATCTACAAGAAGCGCTGTCAGCAGGCCGCGGTCAGTGAGTCATAGCAAACTCTTCCAGGAGGAATTCTGCCGTGTTATTTTCGGAGACTCTGTGCCAGTGGAGTCCATCTTACAGCACCGTCTGTGTTCAGTGAAAAGTAGAAATCTCCCAATACCAGCTTAGGACTGTGACTAGACCCTCCAGTCTCTGCTTGGGAAATTGAAAGTAAAGAGCATAGCAGGGCCCAGACCATCAGTGGCTACCAGAGTATCAGGACCATTGCTTGAAGCCCAATTGGGAAATGATAAATATTCTCGGATTTCTCTTTATCCACTGTACTCAGATAGACAGAAGTGTATTATAAATCAAACTCTCTGCTTCTCTCCCGAAACACATGACCTTAGCAGAGCAATGCAGGAATTCGCGGTGGCAGAGAGAAGAGAATTTCAGGCCAGGAAATGGGAGTATGCCTGCCAGGCTCTGGGCTCTATCCATGTTCTTTCTGCTTTTGTTTGGGACCACAGTGGCACGTGCTCAGGGGTTACTCCTGGATCTGCAAAGATCAGTCCTAGCAGGCTGGGAGGAACATTAGAGTGGTTCCAGGGATCAAACTTGGGTCTGCCGCATGCAAGGCAAGTGCCCTGCCCTCCACGTCTCTCATGGCCTCTCTATATTTTCTGAATAGTGGGGTTTTGGCAAGAGAAAGAAAGACTTTGGTTTCATAACTAGATCTAAATGTTCGTCGCGTGAAACAGCTTCAATGCTTACATTCCCACGTTTGATGCGCTTATATTTGGTCTCAATCTAGTTTGACCTGGAGTGCTGCTATAAAGCTATTTCAGAGAAGAGAAAGTGTGGGCCGCCCAATGGCTCAATTTCCCAAAACTCACTTTACTTCCACCCAAAGAAGAAAGTGTGCAGGAATCTCACTGGGGGGCACCCACCTGGATAAAGTCTAGGAACCGTTTCTTATTCGGGCAGGTGGAAGTAGCCATCACTGATATGAATGACCACATGGTCCTTCAACAAATCAGGCGGTCCCGAAGGACTCAGGGCAGAAGATGCAAGAATAGGTCTTCAGGTCAGTGTAACTTCATGTGGCTCTCAAGGCCGTGCTGCTGATGAAGCCCTTGTTGCAGAAGTCACAGGTCAGAGAACAGTTGCCCTCACGCCCATGGAAACCCAGGTGCTGGTCCAGCTTGTCCTTCTCCCGGAAGGCCTTCCCACACTCCAGGCATTTGAGAAGGCCGAAAGGACTTCCAAATGAACAGATGCTGGAGGCCGCATTCTACCAGACACGCACGGATGGTCACTCAGCACTGGACAGGCCCCAGACACAGAGGTTAGGGCTGCCTGATAGCTGGCTTCAGGGAAAGCCAAGCACAGGACACAGAGTGAACAGGACTTCTGGGAATGCCAGAGAGTTGAATGAGGGGTGTCCCCAGAGTGCTCTCCTCGGAGACACTGTAGGCTCTGCTTGGGGCATGTCTGTGGACGCAGGTTTTCTTTGGAAAGGATCAAAGTCACACTCAGGAAGGCCTAAGAAAACAAACCCGAGAGCAGGGGAAAATGAGGACAAGAAATATGTGAATGAGATTGAACAGTCAGTTAAACAGTACTTGTTAAGCCCTTGAGGAAAAATCTGAAGTGATTAAAATGTTCAGCAAATGTTCAGACAGTAAAAAAACATGACAGGCGGTCCCTGGCGGCTTGGAGCTCTGGCAGCTTCCTGTTAGGCTGATGGCGATTTCTGAAAACAGGTAATAGTGACGTGCCGGTGTAGCAGCCAACAGGCTGAGGCCCCATAGAGCAGGAGACAACTCAATTAGCGGTTGCGTGCTTCAATGTGGAGCCCCAGACCCGATCCTGGCATGGTGCCCCCAGCACGTGGCAACGACTCCCTGCCCCCAACCCAAACTCCGCTGTCTGCGGGCCCCACATGGCTCCAGCCAAAATGCTACCCAAGAAAGACTAACATTTGGGAGTCGAGAGATAGGCACAGAGGTGAAGGCACTTTCCCTTGCACCGGGGCTGATCCTGGTTTGGTTCCCGACACTGTGCAAGACCCCCTGGGCTACGCTTGGGCGCCTCCCTCTACCCCTAGCGCAGAGCCAGGAGCTGATCCTGAGCGCTGGGAGGAAGGAACCCCCTCCAAGCTCAGAGCCCAGGCTGGAATAAGCCTCAGCACAGCTTGGGCTGCAGAACCACTCCTAGTGAAAAATATTTTGGCGAAAGGATGTGTTTTATGGGTTCTGAATTCGATCTCACATTTAAGAAGAAAGAGAAACTAAGGGGCAAGATTTATGTAATGTGTTCGTTCACAAGCACAAATGAGAAACGGAATGTTATTAATGTGCCCAACTTGCGGCTCACAAAGGCAGAGGACTCGTTCAGGTGCAGCTTGTTCGTTTTTAATGGTTAGAAGGTCGCCTCCAAGGGGCCAGAGAGATGGTTCAGTGGGGAGGCACTTGCCGTGGCTGGATCCCAATCCATCTAAGCATCACCAGGCATGATCCTGATCATTCCCTGAGCACTGCTGAGTGTGGCCCAAGAAACAAAACAAAGAAAAAACAGAATGTGTTCGAATGTGGACAAAGACCAGGGTTGGCCTGCCTGGGCCAGACATCTTCATTCTTTCCTTTTGTCCAGGCGGGGCTGCACGGCCCGGCCGACAAGCATCCTAAGATCACGCATGCGCTCCAGGGAAGCCAAGTAAGGGAGGCACTCTCAGGTACAAGCGCGGCTCCTGATGGAGAAACAGCAGCCACCTGTGGCGAGCAATATCACTGGGTCACCTTCACGTGGACACAGCACTGATGCGTGATGCTCGATCGGGAGGCCTCACTAGGACAGTCCTCGAAGACCCGGAGGAAGGGGCACTTTGAACAAACTGAAGGGAAATACCCCTCAGAGCAAGAACCATGAGTGTGTGCGTGCTTGCTTCAGGACCAGAGCGAGGAAGTGAAGGACTCATTGAGTGCTTCAAGTGCTGTGCGTGCAAAGAGGAGAAACAATCAAAGTTTAGACCCTTCAAGGCTAGCGACCTACAAAGTACAACTTCTCTGTGATTTGGAGAAGGCGGGTTGCTGTTTCTGCTTAATGAAAACTCTGAACACACTCACTCGATACTGGAAACTTCCTCCTGGGGCCTCTAACGAGGCGGGGCTCTCACCAACTTACTTACTTCTGAGTAGATGTGGAGCAATTTTGTTGTTTTCCCAAATTGACTAAGGGCTGTATCCGAATCGTATCCTCTACGTCCCTTTTTTATCTACAGCTCTTCAAATATTGCTGAGCTCAGAAGAAAGGATCAACAAAAAGCTGGAGAGTGAGTCAGGTACATCACACTAAAGCAAAATTCGGTGCTAGGAGAGACAGCGGCATTCATCCCTCAGTGAGTTCTTCCAGAAATCCCAGGGAAGGGCCGGGGCGATAGCACAGCGGGAAGGTGCCTTGCATGAGGCACAGACCTGGGTTAGATCCTTAGCATTCCATATGGTCCCCTGAGCACTGCCAGGAGGTTCCTGAATTCAGAGCCAGGGTAACCCTAAGCATCACTGGGTGGAATGGACAGGCCGGAAGGACAGGAGAACCAAGCAGAAAATGAGAAGGGCTCGTTTCCCTTGAGAGAGGACTACGGGCGTTCTCTCCACTGCAGGCTTCCCATGGAAGTTTCTGCTAAATTGTTTTTTGGATCTGTGCTAGAGATCACGGCCAGCGCTCACACAGATGCAAAGCATCCTCTCTACTACTGGCTCACAATTTCAGCTTAAGTTTTTTTTTTTTTTTTTTGGTAAACTAAATGATTTACTTGGTTTTTTGAACAAATAAATGGTCTTTCTCACTATAAATACTTTGATTCAACAATATAGGTGTTTAAGGTGGGCTAAAGTTCTTTCCACAAATAATAAAATGATACAAATTCGATGCCACTAAAGAAAAGAAATATTAAAGAATGATGTCAGGTTTCCCCAGAGTTCTGCAGAGAGCTGGAAGCGCCCAGCGCCCCTGCTCTGTGCTCGTTCCCCCCATCTCCTGCTCTTTATCCTGTCTCACTTACTTTACAGAAGAGAATCCGCCTCTCTGGCCTCTCCCTAACAAGGCAGCAGCACTGTGGACAGGCAAGTGCGCCTCTGAGCCTCAGAGACTCAGGAGGGTGCACCTGGGGCCTCTTCCTTCTTCAAGCCCACTCAAGTCCCCAAAGGGGACCCAGCTGACAGCGGGGGCCTCTAGAGAGTCCCTATCTCGGGTGCCGAGTCTCCATGCTGCTAACAAGCCTCCTGTCAGCTCTGCTCAGCGCGGGCGTCCTCAGACACTTGATTTCAATGCAGCTGCCACCTGGTGCCACTTTCTCTCCGCGCCCCACAAGCCCTGCTCTGAGCAACGCTTCAGTTCAGGCAGCCCCTAAACACTCGGTCCTGAGGGATCAGGTCGGATGCCTCAGAGCTGATGGCCCTAGCGACCCTCACTGGACAAGGCGCTGGGAGTGCGGAACACGCCAGCCCGGGACCCACTCTCGGGCTTCTCACTCCAAGGTCCCTCTCACGACTCAGAGGCACAGATGCACACATTTCTAGGTGCACCAAGAGCAGGTGCTGGCCACACCCACAGATGGATGCAGGACTCAGGCAGCCAACCAGACAACACCATCTGGCGTGCCGGCTCCTCCATGGCAAAGCAGCTCCAATCCGGGGCGGGAGGTCTGGGTCTGAGTAAAGCCAGTGCCGGGACCACAGCTCCTCGGCAGCCAGAGACCATGAACCGTCACTAGCGTTTGACAGCAGTGTCATACATAGCACAACATCTCTGAGCACGTTTCATACCATTTTCACCCGGGCACTAAGAGGAGACCACTCAGCGTGCCGTTTGTCGCCCCTAAACACAGTGCTTCTCTGGCCAGTCACCTGCCCAGTTTGCCAAGCCTTGAATGGGTCCAGCCCTGTCCAACACACTCCCGGGTCTTCGAAGAGCCGGTACACCCTCTAACCAGGCCACACCCGTTCCTGGCCTTTGACCCTTTGCTGCCCTCCTCTGAAATGATCCTCCAGCTTCCGGGGATCTCTCAGTCTCGCTTTCTCTCTGCAGATGGTCCCCAGGCTCCTTCATCCCTCTTCAGTCTTCCGTTCCACAACAGCCATCATCCTCTGCCCGTCCTCCTTCGGCAGATGTAACCAACAGAGGCCAAAGAGCCCTTCCCTAGCTGCACTGCTAGCCCCCAGAGGCGGAGCTGAACGAGCACTCCAGACCTCGCCACTCCTCCCTAAGGCGTCACAGAGGACCTGGGGGCAGGGGTCAAGCACTGGCTCTGCGGCGGTGAGGCCCAAGGCTCTCCGCCCCTGGGGCTCGCCAGGAACAAAGGCGCGCGGCTGAGGAGCTGACCTGCACTCACTGGCGTGGCCCAACAGGGACGTCCAGCATGGTCCGTAAGGTGGCCGAGAAGAGGGCAGGGTGAGGCACACAAGAGCGACACTCTCACGCGTGACACGGGAAGCAGACCTACCTGCAGCTCCAGCTGAACAGGCAGCAGCAGAGGAGAGAGAAAGTTCCATTACCAGCTGCACTGGAGGACTTGCCTTGAGTTGGTCATGACCAACCTGGGTGGGAAATGGAAAAAAAAAATACACAGCCCTACATCTGGGAATGTGTGTGGGGAAGAGCGGCTCAGCTCGGACTAAGCTGCAAGCGCACAGCACAGCCTCTGCTCAGGAGCACGGGGCGACCCAGGCCCGGCGACCAGCTCACAAGGGCACCGCGAGGCCGGCCGGCAACGTCTGTGTCCACCTCCCCCATGTTCTGTGGGCTTGTGCTTTTTTGGTCAAGTAAAGCTAGGGCCGGGAAATGAGTCAGAAGGCGAGTGCAGCGTGCTGCATGCAGGATCACTGTAGGTGACCCCTGGGGTGCCGGCGGACCCCAGCCCAGCAAAGAAAATATGAACATCAACCTAGTAATGGAAGCATTTCTAGGAACTTTGTGAATACACAAGGCGGCCAAAGCAGAAAAGATAGTATGGACAAAGAATGAGATGCAGGCTGAGAAATGATGGAGGCGGTGGATGGGGACCTGCCAGTCTGTTGCCTTCCTGCTTTCTGCTTAGGAGTGTTTATCCTTCAGAAATGCTCGACGGGCGGTCAGAGCGAAAGTCTGGTTGTTTTTTTTAATACTTGTTTTGTTTTTTCTGTCACACCGGCAATGCTCAGGGGTTACTCCTGGCTCTACATCAAATTACTCCTGCAGTGCTTGGGGACCCCATATGGTTGAAATCATACCTGGGTCAGCCATGTGCAAGGCAATGCCCTACCCACCGTACTATCTCTCTGGTCCTTCAAGTCGGGAGTCTATCAAGGCCGCTGGGAGCTCCAGCTCCTGAATGTTCTCACAGAGCTATGAGCGGTGGCGTGAAGGCGTGGCAGATACTCTTTTCCCTGGTCCCTGCTGGCTCTGAGGCCCAAAAAAGTAAAAAGAAACCCGAATGTAAAGCAATCATCCAGCAAGGAGCTGTGAACCCTGGAAAATTAAACAACATGGAGCTTCCATCCACATGTACAGGACTGGGAAGCCAATTTGTATCTGTCCCGCTTCAGGCATGGGTGATGCTGTTTGGATATCAGTCGTGAGTGCTGGCACTGACCCATGAAACCATACTGTCCTTTCTCTTCCCACGCAACCCCTATTTCAGATTTCACACTGTGTAAAAAGACCAGCGCAGACAGGACCAACCAGAGCGACACCAGCCATTCCGCTCTAGGAGCTGGACTTGGAGATACCCCAGGGGCGGGCACCGTGTCTGCGCATACATAGGGGACATGTGTCCCTCTGTATGGATAAGGAACAACACTGGCCTGGCTCCTGCAGAAAGCATGGACAGCCAAATTCAGCCAGTCCACATTCACCTGAGAGCAAGGATTAGGCGTCAATGAGCGGTTAGCCCATGAAATGGACCCTCACCATTAAATGTGCATGCTTCATTCTCTGTGCCTCTGTGGTGAGGGGAGCCATGAGCTCTCCATTTCAACTCTGCCAGGCCACAACTGATAAAACCAAGACCCAGCCACTGCAGCCGGCCACCGGCCACAAATCCACCAAGCAATAGTTCCAGAAAAAGGCATTGGGGAGAGGGTGGTGCACAGGATGTTGGGATGCGGGATGTCGGAAGTGGATGGCGGAGCTGGTTGGAAGCTTACAGCACCCAGACAGCTGGTGGATGGCAGAGAGGCTGAGTCGCCCGCTGCCCACTTACCCGGATGCGTTTGGCTCTGCGCATGTCATCGGCCGTCCAGGGTGCTGGGGGTAGGTAGCACATTCTCCTCCGGCTGGGGCTGCAGGTGGAGGCTCTGAGTTCGGGGTCCTGCTCCAGAGCGGCAGGGGTCTCCTGGGGCAACTGTGGGAGGGGAGGATGGGATGCTCAGGCTGGTCTATCCCGTTCAGAGAGGCTGGCTCAGGCTCATCAAACTGCTCCTTGGCGGAGAAGTGCAGTAACTCCTGAAAAGAAGAGGCTGGAGTTAGGCAGTGCTGATGGACCATTCACCAGCCTGTGGCACTGCTCGCTCTCAAAGGACAATGGCCATGATGCCCAGGAGAAAGTTCTCCTCTGGGGAAGGGGTGGAGGCGGGGAGGCAGCGTCCTTGGGAGCAGTCAGGGAAACAGCAGGAATCTCGCCTTGAAAACATCTACACTAGTGCAACAGGGTCCCAGTTAGGAGCTCTGAACAATGTCAAATCTTTAAGAATATAACACTGAGTTTGGGGGGCAAGAGCAATAGCACAGCAAGTAGGAGCTGACCTGGGCTCGATCCCTGGCATTCCAACTGATCCCCAGAGCACCACCAGGGAATGATTCCTGAGTGCTGAGCAGAAGTAACAACTGTGTATCGCCAGGTGTGGCCCAAACAGGCAAACAAAAAATATCAAGTTTTTATGGGGAAATCTTTTCTTTCTTTTTTTTTTAGTCAAGAAGGGCCAGACTCGGGCGATGGCGGGATGGTGGGCTCTGGGAACAGGTAAAAAGAGAAGGGGTCTCCAGTGCTGAACCCAGGGGCTTCCACAGGGCCAGTTGAGCCCCTTCCCACCTGAACACTCCTGCCTTTCCTTGGTCACCCCGACTGGCCTTGGGCACATCTCTGACAGAGTCCCCCACCCCCCACATCGGCCTCTAATGAGCACCTCTGAGAGCCGGCCCGTACCTGTGTGCCATCATCACACTTGTCCCCATTCTCGCTGGCTATTTCCAAGCGGATAAATTTGGGGGGGGCGCCCTGGCCGGCGTCCCGGACCAAACCGCCTCTTGCCTCGTCCCCTTCCTCGGCCTCTTGCTCTGGGGATGAAAGACAGGGTCACACACAGTCATGGTCACATGAGCCTATAACAAATATTCCCCTAAAAAAGAGTCCATGAGGGCGGGGCGATAGCCCAGCGGGTAGGGCGTTTGCCTTGCATGTGGCCGCCCGTGCCAGCCCCTGGGTTCAATCCCGAATCCCATATGGTTCCCAGAGCACCGCCAGGAGTAATTCCTAAGTGCGGAGCCAGGGAGAAGCCCTGAGCATTGCGGGTGTGACCCAAAAAAAGGCAAAAAAAAAGAATCCAATGAGCCCTGCCTTCCCTCTGCCAGCCCTAGTCTTGAACTCTCACTTTCCTCCTTTCCCACTTGTTTTCTCAACAGAAATAAGGGCCTTGCTACTCCACATTTTCTCACGGTCCTTTCCACCCTCACCAAGGCTCACAGAGGGAAAAGAGGAGCCAGAGTGATAGTACAGCAGGGGAGGGCGTTTGCCTTGCATAAAGGCCCCGGGTTCGAGGCCCCAGCATCCCATAAGGCCCGCACCTCAGGAGTGATTGCTGAGTGCAGAGGCAGGAGTAACCCCTGAGTATCACTGGGTATGAACAAAAGCCAAATATTAATTGATTAATTAATCAATTGGTTAATTAACTAAATCAAAGTATAGGAAGCGCTCTGAAAAGCCAAAGCACTAGGTGCCTCTGCTATTAAAGGCCCAGAAGCGAAAGACATTGCTGAGATGCGGCGATCAGCCCCTCAGGAGATGAAGCCACGCGGCGGGAGCTGCCAAGACCGCGAGACCACATCCCGTTCCTTCCTCTACCTGCCTCCCTCACCTCGGGCCTCCCCAGAAGTGTGGCCAAATTCAAAGGACTCTGCCACACTTGGGATGTGAAGTTCACCGCTTTCTCTAGGCTACTGGAAGGCCAGAGCAAATGTCAAGTTCAGCCATTCCTTGACAAGCTTAGCAAAACCCAAGAGGTGTTCACTGGACCCGACCATTCATTAAGGAACCAGGGACTCGGGAAGTGCCAGAAACACCGTTTTCAGGCATATCTCACACATTTATGCATGTGTGAGATATGCATAAATGAATCAGGCAGTGCTGACTCCCCAACTGCTTGATGAAACAATTTAACCAAAACTGAGCTGTAAAAGATTCCTTACTATCAGGGCCGGAGTGATATCACAGCAGGTAGGGGTTTGCCTTGCAAGAGGCAGACCCGGGTTCGATCCCGGCATCCCCATATGGTCCCTGAGCACTGCCAGGGAGTAATTCTGAGCAAAGAGCCAGGAGTAACCCCTGAGCATTGCCAGCATGACCCCAAAAAGAAAAAAAAAGATTCCTTACTATGAAAAATCTGGAACTCAGGCAACATGAGGCTCACTGGTACTCTTATTTTAATTTCAGTATTTCTCAACTGGTAGCCAACAAAACACACACACACACACACACACACACACACACACACACACGCGTACATTTATTTGGAAGTAAATTCTGGACATCATCTCCTCTGCAAATACTTCAGTATGAGCCTCTAAAACAAAGGACTCTCCTACAAGGCCAAATGCCAGTAACACCTAAAAACAAACTGACAGTTGCTCAGAATTACTAAATCTGGTCCTTTTTTCTCTAATTGTCTCCCCATCTGACTTCTTCCAGTAGGGATACCGGGCTGCAGCAGAGTTGGCGAACAATGCACAGCCCAGCCAGCTCTCCCCCTGGCAGTCCTGGGCCGTACAGCCCACACAGCACGACCTGATTCACTGCCTGCACCTAGTCCCGGAGACCCTGCCCGTGCTGACCCCTTGCCTTGCGATAGGAGGTTCTCAGAAGAATCTCAGAATTCCCTGAATTCTGTCTAGATAAACGAGAACCGTGTCTATTGCTTCATTTTTGAGTGATACACTCCAACATCCTGGGTGCCATCCTCTCCCCCGATGCCTTTTTCTTGGAACTGTTGCTCTGTGGATTTGGGGCGGGGCCAGCTGCAGTGGCTGGGTCTTGGTTTCATCAGTGTAGACATGGCCTGGCAGAGTCGAAATGGAGAGCTCATGGCTCCCTCACCCAGAGGCACAAGTTGACACAGAATCTTCTAAAGACTCACACTCAGAATTATCCCAAATGCCCTATCCTGGGCCCCCAAGTCATAATCTATCTGGCCCAGGTCCTCCCATCCTACATGATTCTTCTCTTCCATCACCCTTTTTGTTTTGTTTTTCGGTAAGTTGTAGAAAGAAACATGAGCTTTAGTTCGATAAAAGTTTGGAAATGAGAAATGTGGGTGATTTCAAAGATGCATGCAACTCAAGAATTTCCCTATTCCAAGTCTTTAGTTAGAGCAGATGAAACTGGGGAAAGGCTCCCGACTGGAACTGGTGATGCTGGAAGGGAATTCTGTGGTCGGTAAGCACAGAGAGGAAGGCAGGAAACAGCAGAAAGGAATTTCCCTCGGCAGCAGCGTCTCTGCCGCCTCTGTACCTGGGCACACGCCACAGAGAGAAACACTCAGGGGTTTATAGACAGTTCAGGAGTAATGTGGGACTTAGGTGTAGGCAACATGCTCTTCACTGTACCTGCTAAACACATCGAGTTTCTCATCGTGAGAATTGAGGTGTTGCTGCAACTGTTCCGAGCTTATAAACCGGCCGGTTACATTCGTAACAGGGCCAGTTCTTCTCCTGGTCTCGGAGAACTACAGGCACACAGAGAAAAGACAAAGATCAATGGTCAGCAGACATCAGCACCATCAGGGGCCAGTACCCTCACCGTTCCATTTCACTGGAATCAGGGCTCCCAGACACGGCTTGCCATGCACATAGTACTTATGACTGTCAAGACTCAAGTTTGACAAGAAATAGCTCACAGGACCTTATTTCCTGATACAGTCATGCAGTATCAAAGGGAAAAGCACCTTTATGCTCCCATCTCCCACCAGCACACATGCATGGCATACAAGTGACACTTTTAGCACACTGCAAGGACAAAAGTGCTACTATAGGGAATCTATACCCCTGAGATTCAAATGCATATTTCAGAATCTAAGGGTACATTTCATCACAATGAGTTTGAAAAGTCATGTCCAATGTGACCACACTGAACTGTCCAGAGGCAACTCCTAAGGCCGACCTTGTGCATCCCCTCTGACCCCACAATCCTCCTCTGACAGCCACGTTCGCTGAGAGCCACGTAGGCAGGGGTGTGCGGTAATACCCTCATAACAGCCCACACCTGGAAACAGCCCCTCTGTAGAATCAAAACAATACTGGCCCTTGTCCCCAGCTTCCTGGAGCTAATCCCTCGATCTGCAGAATGTCCCGACAAAGTAGTTGGGAGTCTTTGGGATACCTGAGTGCATGCTACTGAGTGTGACTCAGGATGAAGGTAGGTGACGCCAAGTACCCAGCCCTATGATGACGGGGTTAAGACTTGGAGCAGGGAGCAAAGCGGGCACTGGGAGCAATTCACGTGACCAGTGATTCCATCTACCAGGCTAGGGGCGAGATACCTCAATAAAAACTCTGGAACAAAGGCTCAGGGAGCCAGACAAGTTGGTGATCATAGTCAGTGTGCCAGGAGGGGACACGGGCTGAGGACCCACCCTGAGTCTTTCTCAGCCACTCCCTGTGGGCGTGACCGCTGCAACAAACCTATAATCATACAGACCATACTTTCATGAGCTCTGTGAGTCACTCAAGTGAGAGACCAAGCCTGGACGGGGTCGTTGGGACTCTGCACACTGCAGCTGATGGGTCAGAAGAGCAGGTCATACAATCATCAGAGATGCAAATCAAAGCAACAATGAGATATCATCTCACACACCAGAGACTGGCACACACCCAAAGAGCAAGGACAACAAATGCTGGCGTGGATGCGGGGAGAAAGGGACTCTCATCATTGTTGGTGGGGATGCCGACTGGTACAGCCTTTTTGGGGAAAACAATATGGACAGTCCTCCAAAGACTAAAAATTGAGCTCCCTTTTGAACCAGCCATACCACTTCTGGGAATATACCATAGAAGGCTAAAAACACACAGCAGAAACACCATTTGCACTTTATGTTCACAGCAGCACTATTCACAATAGCCAGAATCTAGAAACAACCAGAGTGCCCGAGAACTGATGACTGGATAAAGAAACTGTGGTACATTTACACAATGTAATGCTACGCAGCTGATAGGAAAAACAAAGTTATGAAATTTTTTCTATAAGTGGATGGACATGGAGAGGATCATGCTGAGTGAAATTAGCCAGAGGTAAAAGGGCAGATATAGAATGACAGATATAGATATAGAATGATTTATTTACGGGATATAAAAGTCATGATAGCAATATCCAAGGCCAAACAAAACAGGGATCAGAAGGTCTTGTCAGTGGGTAGAACCTACTGCATGTGTGCAGAGTCAGGAGGTTAGGCAATACAGAGAAAGGAACAGTGTACTAATAATTACTGTACAATACCAGAGTAGAACTGAGGATTGAAAGTAGGCAAAAGGATATACATGATATATCCAAGCCACAGTGTATAAAAAGGAGAGAGAGAGAGAGAGAGAGAGAGAGAGAGAGAGAGAGGTAAAAACTGCCTGCCAAAGACGCAGGCTGGGGAGGAGGGAATCATGGGACATTGGTGTGGGAAATGGGCACTGGTGGAGGGGTGGGTGCTGGGACACTGTGTGACTGAAACCCCAAATATGAACAATTTTGTAACTGTATGTCTCTCAGTGGTATAATAAAATAATGTTTAAAAAAAAGAGCAGGTGATGTGTCAAGCGCAGACCAGAGGTGCTGTCTCATGTGAGGGTGAGTCTAGAGAAAGACTCTGCCCATGACCTGTAGAAATGTGCTCATCCTTGGTAGCCAGAGGCAGAACAGCTCTGACTGGCCCCATTTCTAACCAGAGCAAAAGGCCATTGATTTGTGCTCTGTTCCTGCAAGGAAACACGAAAATAGCCATGAGAAGGACCAGTTAAAGGGGGCAGAGCGATGAGTGCAGGGTAGGGTGCTTGCCTTGCTTGTGGCCGACCCAGGTGCTATCCTGGCATCCCCTATGGTCCCCAGAGTTCCACCAGGAGTGATCCTGAGCAAAGAGCCAGGAGTAAGCTCAGAGCATGGCCAGGTATGGCTGGAAACCAAAATAAATAACTAAAATGAAATAAAGTGATACACGGCAGAACAGGTGGCTAAGGGAATCTGAGCTAAGCAGAAGAGGGCACAGCCACCACCAAGGCATTCCATGCTTCCCAAGAGGCCCCAGTGCATGACACTGAAGCGGCCAAGCGGTTAAGCTTGGAAGTGAAGAGGAGGTGAAAGAAGGCACTGGAGGTAAGGTTCTGGAGGGAGGTGGGTCAGGGGCAGGACTGTGCAACGGAGTGTTTGCTGCACCACGACTCACCCAGGTTTGATCCCCAGCACCACATATGGTCCCGAGCACCGCCAGGTGTAATCCAAACACAACAGATGAAGAGCACTGGGATGCTGGGAACACTGGGGACACTGGGGCGGGGGGGGATGTCAAAGCACGCTTCTGTGTGTGGCCTCTGGTACTGGCTCGCCATACATTCAATTTGTGACAATACATCAGCTGCTAACTTCTGATCTATGTGCCCTCCTGCGTTGGTGCACACAGCCAACGCCAAGACTGTCTGGCTCTCTCTCTGCGGAGATGACTTCAGACAGGGGGCTGCCCACTGCTTGGCGTTCTGACTGAGGACGTGGGTTCGTACTATAGTGAACACTATAAGCATTATCCAGCACCCAGGAAGCACAGTAAACATATCGGCAGCGTCTTCTGATAACTGAATTGGACTGATGTGTGGAACTGAGAAAGGGGATCGTCCCTTCAACAGAAGGTGAACACAAGCTCTATGGGTACAACTCTAACTGGAAATGCCTAGAAAATACACAGCATGAAAAAGCAAAACCACCTTTCCTTTCTTTCCTCGGAAATATCGGTGGATTTTCTGGTTCACGAACTCCGCATAGGGCGCTGCATACCAAACCTGCAAGAAACAAGCACGCCCAGTCAGCCCCTGGCCCATGGACCCTACATGCCCAGCTCCTCCCATGCAGGCCTCACCTGCTGGCAACCAACCCGGCTCACACTGTCACTGGGCCCCTGACAGACCTGCCCAAGCTCCAGGGCAGCACCTTCTAATCTCCAACTCAGGAATACTTGAATCAGACATTTCTCAGCTTGGGGCTAGAACTGAAGTAGATTGGGGAGGCGTTTGCGTGCAAATGGCTAACCTGGGTTCCATCACCAGTGTCCCATGTGGCCTCCTGAGCACCACCAGGAGTGATGCCTGAGTCCACAGCCAGGAGTAAGCCCTGAGCACTGCTGGAGTGTGGCCACCTCACCTCAAATTATCAGCTATTATTAACCCACTTCAAAGATGTATTTTGTCAGTTGGTGCTGCAGGGGACAGACCGGTTCCTGAGCCGATTTTCTCATCAGCGGGTTTGCCGTGGCAAGTGTGATATCTGTCACTCTGCTGTGACCCCTTGAGGGTGCGGATGGAGCACTTGAGCGTACCATGGCTTGCTGGGTTGAGAAAGTTCCTCGAAAAACCTGTCCCCCGCAGTCAGGATTAACACAAGGATTTCTACTCTCAAGCCACAGTTTCATTCGTCAAGGTATTTATGTTATTAAACAGATTGAGAGAGAGAGAGAGAGAGAGAGGCAGAGAGAGAGAGAGAGAGAGAGAGAGAGAGATTCTTTTGTGGGGCAGGAAGTGGCCCAGAGGCAGCAATGTGTGAGGCTCTGGTGTCAGGGAACTCTGCCGGGGTCCCTGACAGTGCGAGAAGCGGGAGTTCCCTTCTACCTCCGAAGCCGGCGAGGAATGGATGAGCTACTCAGGAATTGGATGCGGTTTTAAAAGGCTTTACTTATCACAGGTTCAGGCATACAAATCAGCAAAAGGAAAAACCCGATGCTTAGGATTCCAGGCTGGGACCCCAGCCACGTGTAGGCCAAGATGGCGACCACCACGTGTAAAAACTTCCAAGGGGAATAAACGCTCACAAGGCGAGATCCCACAGGGAAGAAGAAGGCCAAAAGCCAAAAGCCAAAAGCCGCCCAGGAACCAAAAGCTGAAGGCTGAGGGAACCCAAAAGGCAAAGGTGAAGGGGCCTCCAAGTCAGCCCCTTATATACACAAGCAATCGGGAGGTTGTCATGCCAACAAAGAACCCTAAACAGAGTGTAGTGCCACACCCTATTGCAGGTATAAACAAAGGTTACACCAAGGACTAATCCAGAGATTATCTCTTATGAAAACACTGGAGAGAGAGGGGGCTGATATAAAGTAATACATCTTAACTTCATGAGCTTCATGTAATCTAGATGGTACCCACAAGGTCCTTATTATTATCTGCACCAGTGTGATTCTGAGTATCTTGTTCTCATGTACTGAAAGGGTCATACTCGCCTGCTTAGAGCAAACTAGTATGATCCTTCCTATAGTCTTCCTATAGTCTCAGCGTAGCCAGGGTGGTAGTCTCCTGGTAAATTCTAACTGTCCCACGTTGGGTGCAGTGGGTATAAAGAGGAGCTGTGCCCAATCTAGAAAACATAGAAGTCTTAGTAGATGTATAAGTCAGAAGTTATTCAGTCAAAGGTGACTTCTGTAGCTCCACACCCTCTAGCAGTGTTTACATAGAAGAGAGGTCTCATTAGAATGAACCTTGACTTAAGTAGATTAAGCTGGGAGTGGGCAAAACAACAAAGCTCCCAGATTAGCTAAACATGTCCTCCAACACTCTGGGATCAATTCCCAGCATCACCAAAAAATCATCTGTCTTTTGCTCTCGGCTTCCCATGAGTGTGCTCCATTTCTGTTCCCTCTGTCTAAATAAAAATAGCCCCTTGTAGTTTTCCCCACGGTCTCCTTTGTTGTTTTTTAATCAATATTTAAACACAGGTTCTGACAGCACACTGTAATCACGGGGGCCCCACCCAGTATAGGGCCTCACATCTAGCTCAGGCGCCCTGACCACTTCAAACACTGCCCGGCCTATGCCCTCTCCCGCTGCCTCTGCCCACTGCTCTGTCTGGCTCTCCCTCCTCAGCCTGGACATTGGTGGGGCTTTTAGGTAGGTCAGGCGGCTCCCAAGCAGCATTCTCACAGCCACTCCACTGGTTCTTGGCCACCTGGCCCCACTAGGATAAGGGGACATGGGGCTGCTCAGGCCTGGTGCCAGGGACTAGGGCTACACCTAGCAGTCCCTGGGGGCGGGGGATCAGGGAGAGCCAAGAGACAGAGCCAAGGAGTGGGCCCAAGGACGTGCCCCCTCTCCTGTGCTGTCTCCCCAGCCCCTTAAATGTTGGGGGAAAATTGATCTCCACCACTTCCAGACCATCCACCAAGGCCTCT
>JAJIBD010036165.1:0-21676 GCA_021461705.1 Cryptotis parvus
TGAATATTCTAAGTCGAAGATTTATTGTGGAAAAATTAATCAGAATGTACTTTTTAGAGGAAGTGATACAACAAACTGTTCTTGAAAAATAGAGGCGAGGGTGCCCCTAAAACACAGGTGTGTAAATAGCATTTAAGTCAGATTTCTTAGCAACTATTATAGGTTCAACTATTTAGAAACCAATACAGTTGCAGATACAGAAAAATGTTGTGGTATAAATGAACATTCTAGAAAACTAGAGGGTGAGCTCACATTTCTAATTTCTTAATTTACTACAAATCATTTTGATTTTTTTTTAGTATTACTAAAATCAATAGCACCTACAATTGATAGAGCAAATCACAAACTTAGAAGTTGAAAAAATAACTTTATGTAACCACAATGTTTAAAAATGTGAATTGAGTGTAAAAAATTTTAATATTCATGATGTTTAAAAAGCAAAACTGTATAATAAAAGAGATAAGTAATTTCAAGTATTGATTTAAATTGAGACATCAAACATAGTTTAATTTATTAGAGGAGTGCACGCTTAGCAGTAATCAAGGTCTGCTCCTAACTCTGTACACAGGAATAGTGCCCAGGGGAACCCATGTATTCAATAGGAATTCAAGCAGGGCCTCCGGCATGAAAGGCCAGTGCCTTGACCCCTATAATACCTTTCCAGTTCTATTCATATTGTAAGTTGTAATGCTAATCAAACAAAAAGTAAGAATGTCTTGTTTTAGGTGTAGATGAAACAATGTGGCCAAACAGTTTTAGCTAGAAAAATATATACAAGTAGCTTGGCCACAGTATTATCTTATAGACCAGATCCACAACAACTCCAAGGATGGCAACTAGATAACACAGCAAGCTCATCTCTTTAAGGAGACTTACGGCAGTGTCCCTTAGAACTTACTAGGAACCAAGAAAGAAGCAAACTTTTAGAGACACACAAATTGGCAGAGAACAGTAAAGATTCCAACAAATGCTTCATATAGGTTCAGCCCTGAGAGTCCATTGCAGAATAGTGGAGACTTGATCAAGGATTTCTGAACTACTTGAGCTCCATCACAGGATCATAAGCCTGAAAGAATGGCACCGTTGAGTCTTACCAACATAGCTAACTCAAGTGTTGACCAAATTCAGAAAACATCAGAGATGGCCATTAAATAGAGTGAAAGAAAAGAAAATAGATAAATTGGCTTAATCATTCATCAGTTATTAAGCAACTACTGGGATATTTCAGTTAACAAAATGCCCTCAAATCTCTGATCTTGCCTACAAATGTAAGGCAATGATAATAAACAAAATAAACTATGAAATTGCATATACATGCAATATATATATATATATATATATGATAGTAGGTGTTACTGGGGGGGGATCATTTCACTTGTATCACTTGTCTTCTCCTTGTTCATCGATTTGCTCAAGCAGGCACCAGTAACATCTTCATACATTCTATCACATGCTAGTGTAGCCCAAGGGCATCTGCTCACTCCAGCAAATATGAAGAGCCTCAAACCATTCCTTCAGGTCATAGATATGAGGTCTATAATTGTTACTGGTTTTGGCATATCAAATACAACACGGGTAGCTTGCCAGGCTCTGCCGTGTAGGTGGTATACTCTCAGTAGTAGGCTCTCATCTTGAGCTTTACTGATGGACCTCAATAGGGAGAGATCAATCTTTCTCTTAGGTGGAGCTGTGAGGAGCTGTGGAGTCTGGATATTGAGAATGACTAGTTAGAAATAATGGTCAGAGAGTGGGGACAAAATAATAGTCAAAATTTAAATAGGGTTGTCTGCGAAAAAGCCCTAGCTGAGAAAATGTTATCTGAGCCTAGACTTAAGGGGGGAATGAGCAGGTAAGGATTTACCTGAGGGAACAGCATAGCAGAAAGAGGAATTAGCAGTATATATGCACTAATACAAAATACATAATTATGTACTTGAGGAAAATGAATGTCCTTGTTTCTGGAGCAAAGACAAGCAAAGCTGGGAACTTGGAGGAGATAACAGGGTGACTATAATGGGGGTAGACCCAATCCCTGTAAAACCTTATAAGCTGCTAAAGTATTTTAACTTTCACTCTGAATGAAACTGGGACCTTTGGAATAATTTAAGCAATGGAGTAGAGTGTTTACATTTTCAAAGCCTACTTAAACTTTATGTTCAGAACATGTTATAGAAGAATGAGGAAAGAACACAAGGAAATGGGTCAGAAGTAATGGTGACTCCAATAAAGTGGTAACAACTGAGACGAAAAAGTGTTTGGACTTAGCATATATTTTGAAAATAGCGCTACAATCTTACTGGCAGATTGGACATAGGATGTAAGAGAAAAAGGGAGTCAAGGATATTATTATCTGCTGGTAGATAAAATTTTCCTGACTTAAGAATCTTACTTGTCAGGGTCAAGGATATAGCTCTTTCTGTAGACAATACATATAGCATGTAAATGGTCACAGTTGATTCCCTCACGCTATGTCCTTGATCCCAGAAATGCCAGACACTTCCCCTGTTGATACCAAATATCGCTGAATCCTGGACTCATGAGCAACTCCAGGTATGGCTCCTATGTTAAAGTGATTTATTGCCAAGGATAAAAGTCCATGCATTGTATGTGACTAACACCTGTTTAATTCCCAACATCTGGTTATACTAAGCACCAAGCACAGACTCATGATTAAGCCCTTGGCACTGCTGTGTGTGGTTCAACCTTCCCCACCAAGAGTTATTTGAGTTATTTAGGGAATAGGGAGACAGCTCAAAGGGTAGAGCACATGTCTTGCCCTTAGTAGGCAGAGCACAATTTCAGCCACCAGCCTAGTATGTTCCCAGTAAATCACCAAGTTTTTCCCTGAGCAGCCCTGTAGGCCCTGAGCAGCCTGAATGCTAACATAACCCTGGTGGCATCCAGCCCCACAGGTCCAAGTAGCACCCAGCATCAAAAGGACCCAGCAGTGAACTATCAGACTGTATGCTTAGGTCATGTATTTCCAGGAAATGAGTGACCTGTGAGCCATGTTTTTGGTGTGGAGGCTGTCCAACATAAACTTGTGTATCATAGTCACTGATCTGGCCTGGGTTCATTGGAAGCAATCTGCTATCTGTGGTACTGAAAATGGTTTCTGTGCGGATAGATGATAGATAGACAGACAAATAGATAAATAGATAGACAGACAGACAGACACACAGACAGATAGTCCAAAATCAACTAGTAAGAGCAGTACACTATTCCACCACCACAACTACTAAAGAGCACTATACTGAGTTGTATAAAACTTAGTGAGAAGAAAAATGTTTCTAGGAAGAAGTAATCAATTTGGTCATGTTTGCCAAGGTTCATGTTCATCTATAATCCACATTGATTACAGCATAAGGAGTCTGTTGAGTACTTAGCATGACTGTATCCATCAGGGTTTTATTTATTTATTTATTTGTTTGTTTGTTTGTTTGTTTGCTTGTTTGCTTTTTTGAGTCACACCCGGCAATGCTCAGGGGTTACTCCTGGCTCTGCACTCAGGGATTACTCCTGGAAGTGCTGGGGGACCATATGGAATGCCGGGGACTGAACCCAGGTTGACAATATGGGAGGCCAGGGATCCCAGGCAAAAGAAAACACCCTACCCCCTGGACTATTTCTCCGGTCCCCATCAGGGATTTAAAAAATATTTTATTGAGGCACTTTGATTGTCAAAGTCCTTTATAGTTGAGTTTCAGTCCACAGGTTCCTTCCCACAGTGACACCACAGTGTCACTTTCCCATCACAGGTGTCCAGTTGAGTTAGTGCTCTGGTTTACACTGTTCACTCAGGCAGTGGAAACAGGTGGTTAGACCAGTCATCAGAAAACCAGGCTCCTGCAGGATAGCTGTAACTTTAAGGCTACAGGGACACTAACATAGAGCCTAAGTGAACCCAAATGGCCATAAGTTTTCTAACTATTGGGGAATAAGGAGACTTTGTGTGAGAGGAGCTAACGGCCAATTCAGAAATCTAGGCAGGAATCACTGCACCACACAAGTTTGTCATTAGGAAGGAGGATTAAACACAATTAAGCAGAACATGTACAAATCTGAGTTGTTTTCTTAGCCTGCATCAGATACGACTATGATTGATGTGAATGAGCTTCAAGGGGCCTAACTTAGAAAAAGGTCTGAACAGAGGTGGGCCAGGGAGATAGGACAGAGTTATGCTTTGGGGTTGTGTGTGACAACTTGCATTCGACTGCCAGCACCACATATACCCTTACCCAGTCCTTTTTAGAGTAATCCCAGAGCACAGAACCAGGATTAAGCCCTGACACTGCCAGGTATAACCCCCACCCCCCAACACACACATCCAAAGATAAGGGAGAGAAAAAGACAGGAGAGAGATAGGCGGTATCTGAAACCATGAAGAAGTACGTGGATTTAGAGCATGAATGAAGAATGCAATGTCTAGGGAAGGAGGTGAGCAGTATAGTTCAACTCCTCTGTTCAGCCCCCTGGAGACTGACCCTGCAGATAATGGCACTGCATCCCTTATCACATTAATACCCCACGCACATGTTTTATTGTGGGCAAATAAAGCCTCCTGAATTATATCAACTCTTCATTTAAAAAAAATTACCAAGCTTAGAGGTCTGCGCTGAGCATGAGGACTGGGGAGTAAGATACGAAACTCTATGGCTGATTACCTGCTTCCCATATCTCTGCTCTTCCTGGGTGCTCAGTTTCCCTGAAGGACTTAACATCTATTAGCAAGGAACTAAAGGAGCCAATTGGAAGGAACAGCTGAGTAACACTTGCTAGTTTTTCTTAAATTGATTTCCTCTCACTTTATAGGTTTGGAACTGAGACGTGCAAATCCTGAATATGAAAAGACTTAAGTTTGAAAGTATGTCTCTTTACAAATATCACATTTGTCTCACTTTAGTGGAAACAGCCACATTTCACACATTTCCTTCCCAGGTGAAGCCAGATTCTGGAATCATCATTATAACCCTTTACTCTGCCTTGACCAAATACCTGTCCACTTCTTCCCTGTGTCAGAAACCCAGGGATATTGGAGTCACCGAGGAAAAGCTGCCAATAGTAAATGCTGTTTCTTCCTAGAAGGTTCTTCTTTATATTCCATCGTCATTCTTCAAGCTACAGTCAGTCCTCTCAGTGGCGTTATGAGAGAACATTAAAGCCTGTCCAAGGGACATGAGCTTCCATTTCTAATGCACCAAAGGTCATGACAGAGTGTCAGAACTGCCACTGAGATTCTTGGTAGACACTGTACCATCCATTAGCCGGTCCCTGGAGTTAGCAGTGCATATGGTGGTAACTGCAAGTGGAATGTATCCTGGAGCATCTGATGATAGCCTTAAGGAGCTACTTCAATTGAGCATGAAAGCCCTGGAAAAGGTATGACAGGAAATGAGAAAAAGCTGCGATGTACACCACAGGAATGGATTTGATTGAAGGCAAGTCCCACCATAGGCAGGAAGTCTGAACCCCTTCACCTTTTGAGCTACATTTTTGATGTTCTTCTAATGGTCAACAAGTAACATATAGGAAAATGCACAAATATCCTATCATATTAGGGACATGTTAATCAGATTACTTGAGTTCTCAGCTTCCTCTATGACTTTTAGCATTAAGATCTTGGGATATACCCAATCTCTTTTAATCTCAGTGTCTCACGTATAAAATGGAGATAATAGTATCATTTCATAGGATTGTCATGATAAAGTAGATCTTCTAAACTTCTTAAATTGACATGTCAAATTCCAAATATCAACAATGACACATGAGATATTAAATAAATATTATTATTTGTATCCATTAGTGTAATGGATAAAAATATAGGGATCCACTGCAGAATTTCTACTTCTTTATTCCTTTTTATATTGAACAAGTTTTAGTCCCTTCTACTAGCACAGAATTAGTAAATACTTATTTGGACACTATTGCCCTTCTCTCATTCCTATTTTGTACCAGGCATAGGTTAATGACAACCTTTTTCATCGTTGAGTATATTTAAAAATTCTTGTCAACACATTATTCTTGGGAAAGGTTCTTATCTAATGGGTGATGGGTGATGCTACTGAATTAGAGAAAAGGAAGCGCAGAAGGAAGGAAGAAAACAGTGAATTTAATTTGGGACATGTTATTTCCAAGGCACCTATAAGATGGGATAAATGGTGGGTATGTATTATAAAGGTGTTGTAAACAGTGTATTAGAGGCAGAATTATAGGAATATCCAGCAAGTTAACAGCAATCAAAACCAGATAAGATTCCTTCATACTGGTAGACACAGAGAAGAGATATAACAGTGTCATATACAAACTAAAAAATAGTGTTCGCTACCTAAGTACAAATGTTAAATAACTGAATAAATATATAAAAGGGTGAGAAAGAGCATGCTCAAGAACTTTGAAACTAGAACACGGAAATTCAAATCCTGGTTTAATCACTTTTTAGTTGTCTGACGTTGGGCAAAATGTTAACATCCCTGGGAATCAAGTCTCGACAGTAAAATGAGCTCTATCTCCTCTCCTATCATGGTGTTTAAATAAATCAACATCTATAAAGTATTTTTAATATTTTGATCATTACACAATAAGTTGAGTTTTTCTCTTAAGTACCAATAAAAATAATTGGCTCTAAATATTGACCATCATTTCTTAATCAATTTCATATGACTACTGTTGCTTGTTTTTCTGAAGGTGTGTTTATCTTCTCCTAATTCTAGAAATGCCTGAATGAGTATTATTAAATTTTCTACCTATTTCATGATAAAAATGATTCTCCAGAAAGATAAAACCAATCCTTTTCTTCACAAAACAGGTGCCTTTTTAAACAAAATAGAAAGAGAAACAAAACATTTTTCTCTGAGTGTAGCACAAACATAATCATCTACTTCTAAGGATTAAATTGATCGACAATTTTCTCCAAAGGAGTTGCAATGGTGAACTTTTCATATCTAGTCAGACAGGTTCAGCCCTTAGTTAACAACCTGCCTCACACAGCAGAGGCCTTGGGGATGCCCGTGTGTCAGAACAGTTAGTTTTTCTAAAATACACAATTTCAGATTCTTTACCCCAGGCTCTTGAGTTGACTATGATGAATGTTATCTAATTAATGAGAAAACATATGATAAGGTTCTGAACCAACCCAAGGTGGGAGAGCATCTGATTCCATGTAATGAACCCCCACGGAGAAGCCAGTTAAAGCAGAGTTGTATTTCACATGAATCTTGAGTTAATTCTGCTGTTATTCACCATTTTGAGGGTGAGACATAAGGTCGGGTGATCTGGCAGCAGCTGGCCTCCGAGATGCCCCCCATTTACCAGAGAAAGTGTTTGAAACCCCTGGCTTGTCAATGGTCAAACTTTCAAAAGCTGCTGAAAATGTCTAATGATCAGAAATGTTCCCTTTCTGCTCAGCTCATAGACTGATAGATGCTCCTGTTTAGCAATGTCCTACCTGAAACCTTAAAACAAAAGAAAAATCAATCAATCGGTACTATTTCCAACACATTCTGAACTCAATACTACAGTAATTGATTTTAGAAAGGCATTAGTGGTTGGTCTTGCTTTTTATTCCAAATGCTATGATATCCCTAAGCCAAGGTTATACTGTAGAACTTAAACAAATGATATAGGTGGAACATTGAAAGAAGCAGTTAGATACCAGTATAGAAAGTTGGATTAACTTTGAGCAAAGATCTTACATTGGAGAGACCAGTTGAGCTTGGGTAAGCACTCAGAGCTAGTCTACGAGTAAAGGGCAGAAATGTGAAAGTTCCTCAGAGAAAATTTTCTAATGGAAATAGAAGTGTGGTGTTAGGTGGGGAGGGAGGATGTAGATGAGAGAGGTGTGATGGAGGTGAAAGAGGGGTGATGGAGATGAGAGAGGTGTGCAGTGCTAGCTGGAGAGAGAAGAGCAGACAGGGTGTTTGCTTGGCTGGAGAGAGCACAGCAGAGTGTTTGCCTTGCATAAGGCACACCCGGATTCCATCCATGGCACAATATATGACCCCCTGAGCACTACCAGATGTGATCCCTGAGTGCAAAGCCAGGAATAACTTAAGTCCAGGGTACCCTCTCCCCCAAAAGTAGACAAAGTATGCAGTATGCAATAATTTTTGTTCTTTTGTTATATTATCCATAACATGAAAGCATTGAGTAGAGTGATTGGAATGTAGGCTGTGGAAAACAAGGGATTGTGAGGTTAGAGGGTATTACTGCCCACAAACAAATCACACACACACACACACACACACACACACACACACACACACTAATGCCTGGACAACACCAAGCTAAAGTTTGTAGACTCTTTACTTCTCAAGTCTTACTAGATGGAATACAAAAAGATGTGTATGTTCATGTCGTTGGAAGTTTAAGGAGAGTTTCCTGAATCACGTTTTTGAAGAAAGCCTGCCCTCCAGTTTCTTCAAAGAAATTTATTTTGATCTCTTGGCACAGGAGGTGTCGTATAGAAGGAGCCTATGCAAACATATTTCATTATTTATCTTCATCTTCCCCCCTATGCAAATTGATGAATAACGGGATTCAAGTGATCTTCCCCTATATTCTGCTTGCTTATTTCTATTATACACAGGTAAACTAAATATAAGAAGACAAATAATTTACAGTGATATGTAAACAATCTGGAGACGACCGTTGGACTAGAGCCATTACCGATTGGATCCCACTGGATGCCAAAAGATCACGTGGCTGCCCATCGAGGCCAGGCGGCAGCCCGGCGCCTTCTTGAGCTAGTCCCGGTTCCATCCCATCTGATTTTCGAGCTGCTACTTGCTCTCCCTGTGCCCAGCTGCTCATGAGGTGCCCGGGAGGCATGGCGGGTTCTAGCCCCTGGCCTACCACCCCAGCAGAGCCTCACAACAAGCCAGACCACCCTCCCCTACCATGGGGCCCGCCATTTTCCACATCCAGACCTCCCCTTCGTCACAACTCCACCCAGCAGACCAGACTATCACAGCCCGGCTAGCAGCTGCACAATTCATCAATAAATGCTTTATTTAGAGGTGACTACAACAGTATGCCACCCGCACGGCAAGCCTGGCAAGCTGCTCATGTAGTATTTGATATGCCAAATACCAGTAACATTTATATTAGTTCATTCCCGTGACCTAATATAATGGTTTGAGGCTCTTTATGTTCCTGGAGCAAGCGGATGCCTTTTGGATTCTACTAGCATGAGACAGGACATACGGAGATATTACTGGTGCCCGCTCTAGCAAATAGATGATTAACGGGAAGATAGTGATAGTGATAGTGATGTAAACAATATTGGAATTCAGAAAGGGAAAAGGTTACACTTTTATTTCCACTTTTCCCTATTTGCCACGGCATAGAGGGGTAGATTGGACGTTCACACCCTAAGAGGGCACCCTGCTAGCTAGGATTTAAGGAACAGCTCTATACTATACATGGGAAGAAGCCAACGTTCATGCTGCTCATATATGCATCAGTTATACTCAAAAAGTTATAGTCAGTATTTTAATGCACGCAGAATGAAATTCAACCCCTAATGTATAGCCTTTATTGCTTAGATTCATAGAAAAGTTTAAAAATTGATATCAACCATCTCACCATCATTTGAATGGTTGAGATAAACTAGTCAGCTGGTGCTCAGTAAATATTTGGTGCTAATTAAATTCCTTGCTTTTTCCCTTCAATTCTTCATATGTACCTATGTTTTTATTCTTTTAGTGGGCTTCAGAATCTCCTCAGCTGTAACAAGGTTTGAACTTGTGACCTCATTCTTGACCTGTTCTAGGCATTTATGTCACTTAACCATCTTCCAGGACCCTGTAAATATTTTAAGATATTTAAAGCCTTTTAGGGGCGGAGCAGTAGCCTAGCGGGTAGGGCGCTTGACTTGCACACGGCTGGCCTGTGCCGGCCTGGGTTCGATCCCCAGCGTCACATATGGTCCCCGAGCACTGCCAGGAGTAATTCCTGAGTGCAGAGCCAGGAGAAACCCCTGAGCATTGCCGAGTGTGACCCAAAAAAGCAAAAAATAAATGAATAAATAAATAAATAAATAAGTAAAATCACTGTATCACTGTCTTCCCATTGCTCACCAATTTACTAGAGTGGGCACTAGTAACATCTCCATTAGTCCTGTCACAAGCAAGTGCAACCCAAGGGCATCTACTTGCTACAGGGACAGGAGGAGCCCGAAACCATTCTTCAGGTTATGGAACTGAGGTCCTACATAGTTACTAGTCTTTGGAATAAAAAGTAAATAAAACACAGTAGCTTGCCAGGCTTTACTGTGTAAAATAAAATTAAGTCTTTTAAACATTGAATGTCAGGATTTAGATAAAAATGCTTAAATAATCAATACTTTCTTTAATTTAAACTATTATCATCTTATACATAACTTTTTGATAATCCCTAAAAAGTCTTAGAAGTCTTACATAGTCTTAGAAGAATAATAAGTGACCAGATAAATCTGTCAACTTATTATTATTCAGAGGATATTTTTAAATAGAGCCTTTTCTCATTTACTTACCTTCCACAAAGAATTTACCCTCTGTAAAAGTTTGTTTTATTAGTGGTTAGTACTCATAAAAGTTAAACTGTTGTTTTAAGTTATAACACAGATGTTGTCTAATTTTTCCACCTTTGGATCTTATCTGTATACCATATCTGATTTAGAAAGTGGCAATGGGGTAGATCCAACTCCTATATTTATAAATACTTTTTACATTAAAATTATTTTTTAATATTAAGGCAGCATAATTTATGTGATTCACATGACTATGCATGGAGTTTCAGACGTACAGTGTTCCAGCACTGATCCAAACACCAGTGTTGGCTTTCTGCCACCCGCATCCTCAGGTTCCCATCCCAAGCCCTGCCTACTTGACAGGAGCATTTTTTAAAAAATTTTTTTAAATTTTTTATTTTTACAATTACAAAGATATACAATTAAAAATTCATATTTGAGTTTTGGTCATACAGTGTTGCAGCACCCATCCCACCACTAGTGCCCATCTCCCACCACCAACGCTCCCCGGTTCCCTGCCCCTCCCCCAGCCCTCCTCCATGGCAGGTTCTTTTTATTTCTTTCCTTTCTCTCTCTTTCTCTTTCCCTTCCCCTCCAGACTATGGATTACAGAACATTCATTAAAGGGTTGTCATGTGTATCTTTTTTGCTTCTATTTAATGCTCAGTTCTAGGTTGGCACTTGTACCCTCGACAATTGTTAGCACACTGTTCCATTTTCTGTCTTACCTAGCCTCTGAAGACAGGAGCATTTTTTGGTTTAGTTTTTTGCAGTCTGCAGCTCATCCTTACAGCATTATGTCAGGTATAAAAGCATGAAAGATTGGTTGTTGTAGTTTAAATCTTATCTTACGTATTATTGGCTCTGTAGAGGTAGAGTGCATGTATCTAACTAAACTTCAGAATCCTCCTTTAGTATGTTGAGAGGAACAAAAGAATCTTTGACTCATAAGAAGACAAGAAGAACCAAAATGTGGCGTAAAAGTGGTATTGTAAGGCGTAAAGGGCCATGAACAGCAAGTTGCATCTCTCTTCATTACAGAATATTTTCTGGAAACAAATATATAACTAAAGATATTTTGCGTGTATGCTTTATATTTATATTTTTTATATTTTAAAGATCCTGTCAATGTATAACTAAAGATATTTTAATTTTTTTTTTCAGCCACAAGTAGACAGATGGAAACAAAAAAACAAATCTCTGCAAAGAAAACTATTGTATGAATCAGGATTGCACTAGCAAAATTATTTTGATGGATCATTCAAATGCTACATTCCCCTTCTAATTCTCTTGATCTCTCCATTGAATTAAGAAAGCCAGAATTTGAGTTAGTTCCATTTAGATCTTAATATACTATTTCCAGTTTTATGCTAGTTTAATCATGCACTTTAATCTAAGAGAATACAATAATTCTTTGAGATTCATATAAAAACAAATTTTAAACTACGTAAAATGTTGGATTAAATGAAGTTTCTGTGTTTTTTTTTCATAGACTTGAATCAAAGGAGCCTTTCCTGTCTGTTGGGTAAGTATATGTCAAAGTATTTTGCATCTCAATTCTTCTAATGATTCCTAATTCAAATAAACAAGGCATTCTAAGATGGAAATGTTCCGGTCATTTAACCACGTTTTCAAACGCATAACATGTCACTGGACACATCATTTCCTCCACATAGCTATCTATGTTTTTAAAGCCATTGAACTAAGATGCTTCATGGCTATTTTGTGAGCCCAGAAATTAGGCCACTGAATGTGTATATAATTCTTTTCCTATAAAAACATTTAAAAGTACACAGTAATTATTGATTTTCTGCATTTCATTATGTGAAGATCTACTTAATTGGTTTTAAAAAATTCTCTTAGGGCTGGGGAGATAACTCAAATGGGCGGATGGGATACAAGAGGTAAATCTGGTCTCCAGCGCTCTATCGGTCCCAGAACACCATGCAGGAATGACACTCCAGTATGGTCAGATCCAAGCAGTACACAGCTCTGGGTCTAGCACTGAACCACCAGGCCTGAACTACCTTGGTCAGAACCACCAGTATGAGCCCTGAGACTCCTAACAGCACTTTTATTTTTCCACCCCATTCACATTGACTGTTTCTCTGTACGTGAAGCTAAGAAACTCTGAAGCAGAATAGGTTAAAAAAATAAAAACTTGTCTCTTCTGATGGTATAATTCTAGTTACAGGATGTAATCTAATAATAATATTATAAGAATATTATACAGAATAATAATAATATTATACAGACTACTACTAATTACAGGCATTTAGAACCAAAGTAGGAATCAACAAAGTTGTTTTTTTTCAACTGATCTATCTAATAAACAAGAATGTTTAAAGGGATTATGCATATCTAGCCTTGTTGTTCATGTGAAGTATTGGTAGAAATGAGAAGTTGGGGCAGAGAGATAGGACAGTAGGTGAGGTGGTTGGATTGCACCGTGGCCTGTCTGGTGTCAGTTCCCTAATTCCATGTGATCCCCTGGGCTGCCAGAAGTGATTTCTGAGTCCAGAGCAGGAGTAATGCCTAAGCATCACCAGGTGTGTTCTCTACCTCCCTGGTCCTCCTATAAAGAATTAATGTCTAACTTAGTTGAAAGAACTCCACCCAGCGACAGCCTATCACAGCCCGTCTCATCAAGTTCCACCCTGCAGCAGATTTTTTTTTTTAATCCGGCCCAGGTATGCTGAACCAGAGACTTACAGACATGGGGCAGAGCTGCTACTTGCTCTCCCTGTGCCCAGCCACTCACGAGGCACCCGGGAGGGATGGCGGGTTCTAGCCCTGGCCCCTCACCCCAGCTGAGCCTCACAACAAGCCAGATGACCCCCACTCCATCGGGTCACCATTTTCCACATCCGGACTTCCCTCTCGTCAGAACTCCACCCAGGGACAGCCTATCACAGCCCGTCTCACGTGGCCGCTTGCGACTGCGCAGTTCATCTATAAATGCTATATTTAGAGGTGACTACAAGGGTATGCTACCTGTATGGAAAGCCTGGAAAGCTGCCCTGTTTTATTTGATATGCCAAATATCAGTAACAATTATATTAGTTTATTCCCATGACCTAATATAATGGTTTTAGGCTCTTTATGTTCCTTGAGTGAATAGATGCCCTTGGGCTCTGCTAGCATGAGACAGGACATATGGAGATATTACTGGTGCCCACTCTAGCAAATATATAATCAGCGGGAGGATAGTCATAGTGATTCGTTGAAAGGGAATATTTGATAAGAAAAATATCACATATAGATAGTCACTATGTGCATGCTTCATGAACTAGGAACATTGAGCAAGATTTAGATATTTTTCAGTGGTCCCCTAGATTATCTTTTATTACTTTATTCACTTGATACTTGAATATTTCTTTCACAAAATGAGCAACATGGCTCTCCCCTTGAACTCCTCATAAAAGCATTTCAGGATGCCATTGAATCATTAGAATCAAAATAATTGTTTGGGGTACTGGGGAGAGAAAGGGGAGTCAATGCATTTATTGGAGAACTTCATGAAAAATGAAAGGTCAAGTTGATCTGCTCTAAAAAAATATCATTAGTGTCAACTTCTTTCCTTCATTGAACATCAGCTTCTATTGTTAAAAATCTCTATGCCTGAAGAAATCTTTATTTTTGAATATATATGTGTCCTCCCCTCAAGTCAGAGAGCTGAAATAGCTGCTCCACATGCCTCACTTAGTACAATTTCTCTGGAAGCGCTTCCTGTACACTGAAATGAAACCCTTTTTTATTGGCATACAAGAAGTATGTATTTTAAAAGGATAGACCCAAAGAAATCTTTGTTTTAAGTTAGGAGTTTGACACTCTGTTAGAGCCACGGAGAAGAGTGTCCCCCCAAAGAATGAAATACAGCTAAGCTAGTATGCAGAACGCTTAAGCTGGCATAGTACAAAAGATGTGGCTGTTCGTGAGGCAGGGTTTTAAAGTGGGGTGAGGGGCTGGAGAGAGAATACGTTGGCAAAGCGCTTCCCTTGCACTCAGTCAACTCAGCTTTCCATTTCTTGCATCCCATGTGGTCCCCTGAGTCTTCCAAGAATAATTCCTTTTTTTTTTCCTTTTTTAGAATTTTTTTTATTATACCACCGTGAAACATACAATTACAAAGGTGATCATAATCGGTTCTTGGTAATACAGTATTCCAGCACCCATCCCTCCACCAGTGCCCCATTTCCACCACCAATGTACCCCACCCCCTCCCCGCCCCAGGCCGCCTTAATAGCAGGTACCCCAGTTTCTCTCTCTTTCTCTCTCTATCTCTCTCTCTGTCTCTGCATCTCTCTCCCTCTTATTTTACACATTGTGGCTAGCCCTGCAGATATTTAGAGTTTATCACTTAAGTCTCTTTGTGTATATTCAGTGGTGAGTTTTAATCGGCCATTACCATTTCCCATATTTAGTAAAACACTGGTGTAGAGCCAGGGAGTAACCCCTGAGCAATGACAGCTGTGCCCAGCCACCACCAAATGAGAGAGAGAAAGAGAGAGAGAGAGAGAGAGAGAGAGGCTCTCCTGAGTTAGATTCCTGGCATCACATATGGCATCACATACCTCTGAATTCCTGACAGTACTGATCTCTGAGTCCCCAGCAAGGAGTTAACTCTGAGCATTTCAGGTATGTGTCCTCATCCTCAAAAATATGAAAATAAAAACCCTGAAACAGTAATGTGGGATAAAGTATGCAAATAGTTCTGCTGACTGTATATATTAATAAATATTTAGCTATTTTTTATTCCCTTCTATAAAAGAATTTTAAATAAGACTGTCCAATAGTATGCATTACTTGATCTCCTGACCCCATTTATCCAGAAGATAGGGATATAGTAAACACAGATAAGACCACAGGCAATAGATAATTTTTCATAAGGAAATTTATTTAAATGTGTGAATTTTAGTTTACAGTCAGATGATGCATGATATATAATCTATGTATCAGTTGACAGTGAGTATCTTGTTTTGACTTTTATCTGAGGTCCTGATTAATTTGCTTGTTAATTGTAATTCTAAATTCAGAATGTATAAATTTCATTAATAATTAAATCAATGACAAATATTGCATACTTAAGTTCATTGCCTGGCATTTATTGAACCACTTATGAATATGTACTTCTCAAAGGGTTTTCATCCTCCTAAGATCTGGCACAAGCAAGTTCCTATTTTGGTCAGTTATTTTCCCAACCTTTCTTAACTGCAAAATTAAAATTAAATATGGTAACTTAGATCGACAATTTAGCACTGTCTTGACATATAAATATTTAGCTACCGTTTTAGTTGTGGAAGAGAGTTATATGCAATGCTCTAAAATATAAATCAATGAGACTTACATGATAATCCCTAAATATCTGTAGGGGAAGTCACGATGTGTAAGAGAAGAGAGAAATACAGAGACAGAGACAGAGAGAAAAAGAAAAGTGCCTGCTATAGAGGCAGGCTGGGGGTAGGTGGGAGGGAATGTAGGTACATTGGTGGTGGGAATGGGGCACTGGTGGAGAGACAGGTGCTGGAACAATGTATGATTGAGACCAAATTATGAACATCTTTGTAACTGTATATCTCATGGTGGTATAATTAAAAATACTAAATAAAATAAAATTTCAAACTGTGTGTTGAAATAGGGCAGACAATAAAATCACTTTGAAAAATTTAAAACTTATAATTCAAAGGAAGAATATAAAATTTATAGTAGGAAAATCTGTCAAACACAATGACTACAAACTTTGATTAACATTTTAATCATGAACAAAAATTATTTCATTTATATATTAAAACTGAAGGAATACTGAGACTGGACATACAGTGCAGTGGGTAAGGAGCTTGCCTTGCATGTAATTGACAGAAGCTTCATCACTGGGACCCATCTGGTTCCCAGCCCACCAGGAGTGATCTCTGAGTCCTCTGATCAAGAGTAAGCTCTGAGCAAATCCCCAAAACAAAAAGACATAAACTCAAAAGAAATATTGATAAATTTCTCATTTGCATCTCTTCTCACTATGAATTAGAGGCACCCAAACCTTCCTTTGATACAAGTACTATAGTGATTATGAAATACGAATTGAAAATGTCACTGCATAAAATCAAATAACTAAATATGCCAATAGGAAGGTTTTGTCAAAGAAATTGTAACAGAAGGAAATATTTGCTTATAGAGAAAGATCAGGAAACAGGAAAACAAAGTAAAAAAAGTTGAGTAAAATCTCAGATCACTTCTCCAGCACTACAGTTGCATAGGATACCTTCTTTCATATGAATTTATAAATGCTAATTATGCCATTCGAAATATATAATTCATATTTAAGATAAATAAGTGAAATGAAATTTAGTGATGTGTAAATAAATATCTTTCAGCATTAATTATGTTTATTCCAAGTCAAAAGCATCAGTGATTTCCAACACTATATTTCAAATATCATCCAGGTCTGGTAATCACTATTACACCAGCTGGCAACCTCCCTTATACTTTCCTTTGTATATATCCACAGATTATTCTTATAGACATCCATGTTCTATGAAATATCTTTTTAAAATATTTTAAGTTACTTTACATTCAGCACTTTCTCCATTTGGATGAGATGTCACGTTTATCAAGAACTGCTTGGGAAGCTAGAGAGATAGTACAGTGGGGAGGGCATTTGCCTTGCATGTGGCCAACCTGGGTTCTATCCACAGTATCCCATATGGTACCCTGAGCACTGCCAGGAGTCGCTCCCAGTGAACAGCCAAGAGTAAGCCCCTGAGCACAACTGGGTGTGCTCCCTTAAGCCCCCCCAAAATAAATCCCTGAAGAACTGTTTGAGAATTCATCTCTCTTTGACCAGATATTACAAAACCAAAACTATGCCCTGGTCTGCTTGTGTCATCATACAAACTCAATCTGATGTCCTAAGTCTATGATTGTTGTGTACTCAAAATTTAGGACCAAAATAATAGTATATGGGTTAAGGTACTTCCCTTAGGTGGCACCAAACCCAGGTTAGATCATTAGCACCACATTTGGTTTCCGGAACAATACCAGTAGTGATTACTGAGCACAGAGCCGGGGAGTAAGTACTGAGCATCAACATGAGTGACAAAGAAACAGAAAGATTTCGGAGCAATAGTACAGCGGGTAGGTTGTTTGCCTTGCACTCAGCTGACCTGGGTTGGATGCCCCGCATCCCATATGGTACTCCAGCATGGCCAAAAGTAGTTCCTGAGTGCAGAGCCAGGAGTAACCCGTGACCATTGCTGGGTATGACCCAAAAAAGCAAAAAAGAAAAGAAAAAGAAGTACAAAGAAAAAGGTTTATGTAAATCATTAAATGTCAAACATTTAGCAAATGTGTTAAATATTAATTATTTTTCAATAACATAAGAGTGTTTACATTTATTACAAATCTGGGCCTGGAGCGATAGCCCAGCAGGTAGGGCATTTGCTTTGTAAGCGGCTGGCCCATTCCAGACTGGGTTCTATCCCTGGCATCCCATATGGTCCCCGAGCACTGCCAGGAGTAATTCCTTAGTGCAGAGACAGGAGTAACCCCTGAGCATTGCCGGGTGTGACCCAAAAAAGCAAAAAAAAAAATTATTACAAATCTGCACTATAAAATGTATTTTATTATAAAATAGAAAATTAATGGAATATACTTGAGAATTAAAATTCTTTCCATTTTACTCACCAAGCCATAAGAAACTAAGAAACATCTGCAATGCACTCTCTTTTTTTTTTTTTTTTTTTGCTTTTGGGGGTCACACCCAACGATGCTCAGGGGTTATTCCTGGCTCTTCGCTCAGGAATTACTCCTGGCGGAGATCTCGGGGGACCATGTGGGATGCCGAGGATCGAATCCTGGTTGGCCGCGTGCAAGGCAAACGCCCTACCCGCTGGGTTATCACTAGGCCTCCGCAATGCACTCTTGTTTTGCAATATGCTTAGCTTTGCCTTTAAAAGGAAGATATTCTACATGTAGAAAAAGAAACAGTGACTAAGATACAAAAGCAGTCCACAGAATGGGAAAGAATATTCACCCAATACTCATCTGATAAGGGGTTAATATCCAGGATATATCAGGCACTGGTAGAACTTTACAAAGAAGAAAACAAACAACCCCATCAAAAAATGGGGAGAAGAAATGAACAGAAACTTCAGCAAGGGAAGAAATTCGAATGGCCAAAAAACATATGAAAAAATGCTCATCATCACTAATCATCAGAGAGATGCAAATCAAAACAACAATGAGATACCATTTACACCACAGAGACTGGCACATATTCAAAAGAACAAGAACAACAAGTGCTGGCGTGGGTGTGGGGGGAAGGGGACACTCATCCATTGTTGGTGGGAATGCCGGCTGGTACAGCCTTTCTGGGAAAACAATATGGACATTCCTCCAAAGACTAGAAATTGAACTCCCATTTGACCCAGCCATACCACTCCTGGGAATCTACTCTGGGAAACCAAAAATACGTAGCGGGAAACACCATCCCTACTTTTATGTTCATAGCAGCATTATTCACAATAGCCAGAATCTGGGAAGCAACCCGAAAAGTGCCCGAAAATAGATGACTGGATAAAAAAGCTTTGGTACATCTACACAATGGAATACTATGCAGCTGTTAGGAAAAATGAAGTTATAAAATTTGCCTACAAATGGATGGACATGGAGAAGATTATGTTGAGCGAAATTAGCCAGAAGGAGAGAGACAGTTACAGAATGACTGCATTTATCTGCATAACATAAATATATAGGTACATATTATGATACCAATATCCAAGGTCAAGTGAAACATACATCAGGAGGTCCTGTCAAAGGTGGAAATTATCACAAACGTGTGGGATCAGAGGCTAGGTAAGACAGAAAATGGAACAGTGTGCTAACAATTGTGAGGGTACTAATGCCAACCTAGAACTGAGCATTAAATAGAGGCAAAAGTATCACATGACAACCCTTTAATGTATGTTCTGTAATCCATAGTCTGGAGAGGAAGGAAAAGAGAAAGATAGAGAAATGGAAAGAAATAAAGAACCTGCCATGGAGGAGGGCTGGGGAGGGGGAGGGAACCGGGGGACGTTGGTGGTGGGAGATGGGCACTGGTGGCGGGATGGGTGCTGCTACACTGTATGACCAAAACCCAAATATGAACTTTTTTAATTGTATATCTTTGTAATTGTAAAAATAAAAAAATTTAAAAAAAAAGTCTTTGCTTTTTACAAATTTTAATGAAAATACAAATGGGGAAAACAAAGCCACTGTTAACTTGTCAAATTCACAACGTAAAAGAATGCCAAGACAATGCATGGTTTCTCTTCAAGCACTGCCAGCACTTGGCAGACAGAACCACCTCAAAAGATACACTCAAGGCACTAAGTGAAAATTCCATGTGAATTATATTTTCTTTTGTTTTTTCAGTATTGTAATGATCTTTTTAAAAAAAGAAGAAACCTACATGAATCATTTGTATTTTAGAATGGAAATTCTGATTCATACCAGTTTTTCAGTTGATAAATTTCTGCATGAATAGCTTCATTATAGGGATGATTATTTATCGTAGTGGTAAAAAACTTTTTTGAAGACTTTTTTCACTTTCGTAGAATAATTTAAGCACTCTGAATAATTTAAAAATAATGCTGGTATAACTCAGAATGCATAATATCCCACTTCACTGAGAAACGTTCAAAGACATATCAAGGAAAAGAATGTACCATGATTATTATATTTATTACAGCCGAGATACTGTATCTATAAGTGAGCCAATCATGACCAACCAAATTGTGTGTTGGTACATCCCCTGCTTAGTAATGGATCTATTCTGTTATATCCAAACGAGAAGGACCTACATTCTGCTGGGCAATGAAGACTACCCTTCTAATCCTCACATAATACTAACAGTTACAATTTGTTAAATCATTTTCCCTTGGGCTGTATTTTGTCCACTTTGTTTCTCCCTCTTTGAACTGAATCTGGTTCTTCAATATACTCCTGCTATTATTAGGATATTACTAAGCCTTGACACTCTTATTAATTAGCTCAAAGATTAACAACATTTTACATTTCTTTCTCCAGTTATATTTTTGATGGACTTACATTTGTTAAAAGATGCTGCAATTATACTATTAAAAGCAGTTTTTAAGAGTTTAAATTAAGCATTTTTTAACCTTTCTTGACTTGAATCCTTTTCTTTCACTTATTAGGTAGGTATTTTAGAATAATTTATTTAGTTTGTCTTAGCCTCCATTTTCTCACTTGAGTTAATAAAACTTTTGGGACTCATAAGTGAGATCATATAACAGTGTTTATAAGACTGTTTAACACATAGTAAACAGGAAATACATATCAATTACAGTCAATATTCTGAGCAACAGTGATATTATAAATCTTTCCTAACACAGCAAGTTAATTTAAAGAAGAAGAGAAATCCTTATAGCGTTGGTCTGTCCATCTGAGAGATCGAGTATGAGAGAAAATGAAAATGATAACATAAAACAAGTTCATTGGGCCTGAGCCATCGCACAATGGGTAGGGCATTTGCCTTGCACACGGCCAACCGGGGTTCGATCCCGGCATCCGATATGGTCCCGAGCACCGCCAGGAGAAATTCCTGAGCACAGAGCAAGGAGTAACCCCCTGAGAATTGCTGGGTGTGACCCAAAAAAGCAAAAAACAAAAACAAGTTCATTGTGTATATTGTGTACACAATTGTGTACATTCATTATAGAATATACAAAAATTTGTATCAAATGACAAGTATAATTTTTTAAAATTAATAATAAAATGAAAATAGGAAAGTAATACTAATTTAGGCATCATTATAGGATCAAAAAAGTAAAGAGAGGAACTAGAAGATTGTACAGATGTTTGATTCTTGGCACCTCATGGCTCCACGCCCATCTAGGTGTGGCATGGAGGACCTGAACACCCCATCCCTCATTCCAGTTATGGCCCAGGAAATTTTCTGGACCACACCAAATAGCATCACCTGGCCCTGGGACAGAACTGACAGCCTGCTTGGCAGAATCTCCAATGAGGAGAACCCCTATCCTGAGCACCACTTAGGAGAATTCTGTTCAAATAAATGCAAGCACTTAATTAAAAGAGAAATAATAGTAAAGATAGTGTGTGTGTCTGCATACTGCAAACCCTGGTTCAGTCATCCCACCACCACGCATGGTC
>JAJIBD010036168.1:0-23201 GCA_021461705.1 Cryptotis parvus
TATAAGAGTCTGACATGATGACAATATGCTAAGTGACTGAAGACCTCTAAACGGATATATTTCTAACACTTAATAAAATTAGCATAAACAATTTTAATGGATAATTTTTCCATTTTAAATAATGACATATAAAATTTTTCACTTGATTATGATTTTCCTTCTTGAAAATACTCACCTAAAAGGACAAATCCATCAGCTTCTGTGTCTGGAACTGAAGGCTTTTTAGATTCTGGTGGCTTCCTGAAGAAGTGAAACATGTTTGCTGCTCACTGAAAGAGAAACATTAAGCATCAAACACCTATAAAACCGTTAAACCCCTACTCTTTTCAATTAAAAGTCAACCATAAAAATATTACAGAAATTGGGCGGGAGCAATAGCCCAGCAGGGAGGGCGTTTGCCTTGCACGCAGCTGGCCTGTGCTGGCCCGGGTTCAATCCCGGCATTCCATATGGTCCCCTGAGGACCACCTGTAGAGCCAGGAGTAACCCCTGAGCATTACCAAGTGTGACCCAAAAAGCAAAAAATAATAATAATAATAATAATTAAATTAAATTTTAAAAATTACAGAAATTACTTTTAGTAAAAAGAGTAATTTCTGTAATTTTTTATTATTTTTTTTTGCTACCCGTGTTTTATTTACTTGTTATGCCAAAACTAGTAACAATTATGGACCTCAATTCCATGACCTGAAGAATGGTTTGGGCTCTTCCTTTCCCTGGAGCAAGCAGACGCCCTTGGATTACACTTGCTTGTGACAGGACGTATGGAGATGTTACTAGTGCCCACTCGAGCAAATCGATGAGCAATTGGAAGACAGTGATACAGTGATACTTTTAAGAATTTTATTACCAAGCTGGAGTGATAGCACAGTGCATAAGGCATTTGCCTTGAATGTAGCCAACCTAAGGATCTGGTTCGATCCCCAGCATCCCATATGGTCCCCCTGAGCATCGCCAAGAGTAGTTCCTGAGTGAAGAGCCAGGAGTAACCCCTGAGCATCACTGGGTATGACCCAAAAAGCAAAAAAAAAAAATCATTACTAAACTTAAAAATACAAAAATGTTCTGGGCATCAGAAGACAAAGCCATGAACTAAGTACAGGGGCTCGCAGTTGAAAATCACATGTGCATCAATTCATGTAACCTCTCTCAGATTTATGAACATACAAAATCACTTACAAGATGGTGCTACACGTTAAAACTGAAAATTGACAAATCCAGAAGCATTCTCACTAACTATAAATTAGAAAACGGTTTGGGGAAAGGAAAACTGAAACTCCAGATTTTTGTCAATGCCATAATCACCTGGAAAACACAAAGAAACAACTTGGAACAACCTCTACCAAATTAGTTGAATCAGACACTCAAGAAATACTGCACCCACTATAACAATGCAGTCCTCTTGAAATTCCCAGCAGTGCAGATCTGATGAGATTACTGCATGCTGTCCCTAAACATAGGCTGATGAGATTACTGCATGCTGTCCCTAAACATAGCAGTAAGCTATGTTTCGAGCGGGTTACTGCCCGCCTGTCCTTCGCCAACTATAAGACCAAGATGACTGCCCTCCGACGCCCTGATGGATCTATCACATCTTCCAGAAAGGCAATGGAGAAGATTATCCATGACTTCTACTCAAATCTCTTTGATAGCCACATCCACCTGCCCCCATACCAAATTCCACAGGATGGATATGTCATTCCCAACGTTCTCCCTTCTGAAATCCGACATGCCATCTTGTCGGTAAAGAAAGGAACAGCACCAGGCCCAGACAAAGTCAGACCCGAACATCTGAAGAATCTGCCGTGGGTACTCATCAATACACTAGCTCGGCTCTTCATACGCTACCTGTCCGAATGCAAGGTGCCCCCTCCAATGGAAAACCAGCAGGACAGTTCTACTGTTCAAGAAGGGAGACATTCACGACATCGGCAACTATCACCCCATCTGCCTGTTGTCCATCATCTGCAAGCTGTTTACATGAGTCATCCTGAACAGGATTAGCAGAACACTAGATGAAGGACAACCATGTGAGCAAGCAGGATTCTGGAAAGGATTCAGCACAATTGACCATATCCACACAGTAACCAAGCTCATCGAGGTTTGTAGGGAGTACAAGATGCCGCTGTCTCACGCTCATTGATTTACAGAAAGCCTTTGATTCTGTGGAGACTGAAGCAGTCATCGAAGCCCTCGTCAAACAGGGTGTTCAAACCCAATACATCAAGATCCTTCGTAAGCTGTATTACGGATTCACCACCAGGATCTCACCATTCTACAAAGAAGTGATCATTGATGTCAACAGAGGGGTTCGACAAGGGGTGATACCGTCTCACCAAAACTCTTCAGTGCCACCCTCGAGAACATTATGAGACAATTAGAATGGGAAGGAATGGGAGTGAAGATAGATGGTCGGCAACTACACCACCTCCGCTTCGCTGATGACATCATTCTAATAACACCAAACATTAGCCAAGCGGCACAAATGCTGGCTGACTTTGACCGAGAATGTGGAAAGATAGGTCTACAGCTGAATCTGAAGAAAACTATGTTCATGAAGAATGAACTAGTTCCAGAGGCCCCATTCACTCTCAATGGAACAAACATCTCTGAATGCAGTAGTTATGTGTACCTAGGTCGAGAAATCAACATGATGAACGACCTAAAACCTGAGCTGCACAGGAGGATGAAAGCGGCATGGAATGCCTTCAAAGGCATCAAAGAAATAGCTAAAAGGACAAAGAACCTCCGGCTCAGAGCACATCTCTTCGACTCCACTGTTCTCCCTGCATTAACATACGCCTCAGAGTCCTGGGCCCTACGAAAGCAGGATGAGAATGCTATTCGGGTCTCCCAGAGAGGAATCGAAAGAGCTATGCTTGGAATATCACGCCTCACTCAAGTGAGAGAAGGAATCTGGAGTTCTGACCTCCGTTGCTATTCCAGAATCAGGGACGCTGTCTCGTTTGCCAAGGCATAGAAAATCAGATGGGCTGGACATGTAATGCGATTTGGAGACAACCGCTGGACTAGAGCAATTACCGACTGGATCCCCACGGATGTCAAAAGATCACATGGCTGCCCACCTACAAGATGGTCAGACTTCCTTGTAAAGACCCTGAAGGAACGGTTTGAGGCTCTTCATATTCCTGAATCAACCAGATGCCATTGGGCTACATTGGCACGTGATAGGGTCATAGGGTCAATGGAAATGTTACTGGCGCCTGCTCAAGCAAATCGATGAATAATGGGATTTAAGTGATCAAGTGATCAAGTCCCTAAACATAAACGTAATTTTCTTTATATCTCTCTCCCTCTTTGTCCTTCTCAGACACATACACACATGTACACATGTATGTGCATACCTCTCTTTCGCTTTGTCTCCACCTGAACACATTTTGATAGGATGTGCAAATCCTACAAAACAACTGGGAAGAAATATTGAAGGTAATTTCACAGGCTATATATGTTGACATTCTAGACTGTCCACAGCAAAGCTGCAGATTTGCACATTTCAAAGGAAGTACTGCACATTTTAATTTTCATACATTCCACCCATACCAGAAAGTCAAGTGCAGAGAGTGAGCAAAGATTTAATCAAAGAAAAGCAATTCTTGAAATCAAAAACTCTACAGAATCTATAAAGGTAAACCTGACCTTGGAGCTATAGATTCAAGAGCATTAAGTGTAATGCAATTAGATGGCTAAATCAGACTATTTGCAGATTATTCAAAAGGAGGTAACTGCAGGTTTAATTTTCCCACTGGGTAATTTCACTCAGCATGATCCTCTCCATGTCCATCCATTTATAGGCAAATTTCATAACTTCGTTTATCCTAACAGCTGCATAGTATTCCACTGTATAGATGTACACACAGTTTCTTTATCCGGTCATCTGTTCCTCGGGCACTCTGATTGTTTCCAGATTCTGGCTTTAGTGAATACTGCTGCTATGAACATAAAAGTGCAGATGGTGTTTCTGCTGTGTGTTTTTGGCCTCACAGGGTATATTCCCAGGAGAGGTATGGCTGGGTCAAAAGGGAGCTCAATTTCCAGTCTTTGGAGTAATGTCCATATTGTTTTTCAAAAAGGCTGTACTAGTTGACATTCCCACCAACAATCTACCACAAATTTTAAAACAACTGCAACTCAGAAAAGATGAGTAATTTGCATAAGTTACTCATATAAGAGCTGTCATAATTTAATTTAGACGGGTCTGCTCCAAACTCTATGTTCTTTCTTATACTGCCTCAATGTCCAAGCTTCAGTCATCTCTTGACATACATAGTCCTCCCCTATTATGCACTCAGAAAACAATGTAATGGTCCAACTAGCTTTTGCAGACAGACTACAGATGTTATCCTGTTCTACCATTTTTAATTTTACCATGTTCAAACGCACTTCTGTTGGATGACCCGCCTAGCTTGCTTGGGAGTTTGCTGTTTAATCTATTTCATCTATCCACTCACAGTGTAAACTATTTACATGTTCTTAAGCCAGGGTTCATGAAATGAGATCTCTCTTCTGTGTAAACACTGTATAATGTTGAAGGGATGGTGTTGGAACATTGTCTGACTGAAACCAACCATGAACAACTTTGTAACCATGGTGTATCTCAATGTGACTCAATTGGACCGACACCCCAGTACGGCCTCACAACAAGCCAGACCACCCCCCAACCCCCACCCCCACTCCATGAGGGCCGCCATCTTCCACATCGGACTACCCTCTCATCAGAACTCCACCCAGCAGCAGACAACCCTATCACAGCATGGATCATCGACACCCACCCTGCAGCAGCTTTTTTTTTTTCAATCCGCCCAGGTATGCTGATCCAGAGACTTACAGACATGGGGGCAGAGCTGCTACTTGCTCTTCCTGTGCCCAGCCACTCACGAGGCACCCGGGAGGGATGCCAGGTTCTAGCCCTGGCCTGTCATCCCAGCAGGGCCTCACAACAAGCCAGACGACCCACCCCCACTCCATGAGGGCCTCCATCTTCCACATCGGACTTCCCTCTGGTCAGAACTCCACCCAGCAGCAGACCGAGCCTATCACAGCCTGGCTCGCGCGCAGCCACACTGCGGCAGCACAGTTCACCAATAAATGCTGTATTTAGAGGTGACTACAAGAGTATGCCACCCACATGGCAAGCCTGGCAAGCTGCCCGTGTCGTGTTTGATATGCAAAATACCAGTAACAATTATATTGGGTCATTCCCATGACCCAATATAATTGTCTGAGTCTCTTTATGTTCCTGGAGCAGGCAGATGCCCTTGGGCTCTACTAGCATGAGACAGGACATATCGAGATATTACTGGTGCCCGCTCGAGCAAATAAATGATGAATAGGAAGATAGTGAATAAATTTTAAAAATACAATATTAATTTTCCACAAGGAAAGAAGAGTCAGAATAAAACAGTGAGTTAGATGATAGCTAACATGCTTTACATGTAGGAGTCCCACATTCAACCTGGCAGTACTTGGTCACCTGACCATTGCCAGGAATGAATAAAACAAAGAATAAAACAAAATCACTATAGAATCAAACCCATAAGGACTACAGGTATATAAACTATACAAAGGGCCAGAGAGATAGTACAGAGGTTAAGGTGCTTGACTGCATGCAGCAACCTTGGCTAGATACTCAGCAGCACATTTTCCAAAGCACCATGGGGAGCAATTCTTTAGCATAGATGCAGTAATAAGCCCTGAGGACAGACAAGTGTAACCCCAAAAGAAAAGGAGATGCAAATCAAACCCCCCAAAAATTAACAAACAAAAAAAAACAGATTAAAAGGACTTATTTTAGAGGGCTAAGTTTATATGTGGATGACCTGTGTTCAATTCCTGGCATGCCATACGGTCCACCAAGCACCACCAGGAGCGATCCCTGAGCACAGGACCAGGAGTATGCCCTAAGCGCCACCAGGTATGGTCCAAAAATGAGAAAGAGAGAGAGAGAGGGGAAAGAGAGAGACCTATTTTAATACATAGTGGATTTAGAGCCACACTTGTCACTGTTCTGGGATGACATTTTGGTGGTGTTTAGGAGACCAAATGCAGTGCCAAGAGATGGAACTGAGGTCAACTGCATGCAAAGTAAGACTTTACCCACTGTCCTATCTCTCTGACCATTAATGTATCAAGAAAAAAAAGATGAAACTATGACAAAACTACTGATATGTGTGTAAAAAAAACTTCTAGAAAGAAAAAGGTATTAAAATTTTTTGAAAGCAAATGAATCACAATAGCATAAGAAATTAGTAAACTGGAAGATGAAGACTATTCAGAATTCAGCACAATGAAAACCACAAAACTACATAAAACATCTTAAGAGCACATGACTTTTCATTTTGCAAAGATACTCTTTAACTATTAATAATTCTTTTGTTACAACTAGACAAACTTGAAAAATAATTTCCACATGAAGTTTAATGTCAGAGTTTGTGAATTTAATTACGACAATTTGGCTAATCAGAATAAATTATCTTTTAAATATTATGAATAGCATACTTTTCCAAAATCATCACAGTTTCTTCTATCTTTACCTTCTGGTACATAGAAACCAGATTTTTATACACAGATCAAATAATATGTTATCAAATTCTAAAAAAGGATTAGAAAGTACGCAGTTCTAATTGCAATGCTAACAGCTGTTCCCATAAAAGAAACATCACTGAAGTAAAAGAGCACAGGAAAAGTTCCAGATGGTCTTTTTCTCCATGTAGGACAGTTTTATGTCAAAATTTTTATTCATGTAGAGAAAATCTTTACCATATTCTTGCATCTGAGTTCTTCCATGAAAAAGTTACCCCATGTAGATTACAAAATCAATTGTTTAGTACTCAAGTGGTAATTTTACAAGTTATTTTTAAAATCACATACAATTTGTTGTGCAAATTATACAATTCTTGGGGAAAATTCAAATTTTGAGTGAAGGTCCTTGACATCTATCAGAGTTCTAGGTGGAGTTAGAAAGAATGGGAAAGAAGAAATATGTGAAGAGATCATAGTCAAAATGTCCTTATGTAATAAAGAAAAAGCTATTAGAGTCAAAAGTTCCAATATAAAAAAAAAACAGAAATCCACATCAAGGCATTTTGTAGAGTAAAATTTCAAAATACAAGATAAACTGAGAGGGCCGGAGCGATAGCCCAGCGGGTAGGGCGTTTGCCTTGCGCGCCGGCCCATGCTGGCCCGGGTTCGATCCCCGGCATCCCATATGGTCCCCCGAGCACCGCCAGGAGTGATTCCTGAGTGTGGAACCAGGAGAAACCCCTGAGCATTGCCGGGTGTGACCCAAAAAAGCAAAAAAAAAAAAAAAAAAAAACAAGATAAACTGAGAGGGGGGTGGGGCAGAGTGACAGCACAGCGGGTAGGGCATTTGCCCTGAACGCAGCCAACCAGGTTTGATTCCCAGCATCCCATATGGTCCACCAAGCACTGCCAGGGAGTATCCTGAGCGAAGAGCCAGGGAGTAACCCCTGAGCATTGCCAGGTGTGACTCAAAAAAGCAAAAAAAAAAAAAAAAATTAAATAAACTGAGAATCAGGCAGGTTAAGAGCTTACAATAAAATTGTGATTTAAAGGAAACTGATAAAATCACTTGATCACTTGAATCCCGTTATTTTTTTTTTTGTGCTTTTTTTTGGGTCACACCCGGCGATGCTCAGGGGGTTACTCCTGGCTCTGTGCTCAGGAATCACTCCTGGCGGTGCTCGGGGACCATATGGGATGCCGGGATTGAACCCGGCCGGCATAGGCCGGCCACATGCAAGGCAAACGCCCTACCCGCTGAGCTATCGCTCCGGCATGAATCCCGTTATTTACTGATTTGCTCAAGTGGGTGCCAGTAACATTTCCATTGAACCCTATCATGTGCCAATGTAGCCCAATGGCATCTAGTTGCTTCAGGAATATGAAGAGCCTCAAACCATTCCTTCAGGGTCTTGATGAAGAAGTCTGACCATCTTGTAGGTGGGGCGGCCACGTGATCTTTTGACATAACGTGGGATCCAGTCAGAAATGGCTCTAGTCCAGCAGTTGTCTCCAAATCGCATTACATGTTCAGCCCATCTGATTTTCGATGTCTTGGCAAAGGAGACAGCGTCCCTGATTCTGGAATAGCAACGGAGGTTGGAACTCCGGTTCCTTCTCTCACTTGAGTGAGGCGTGATATTCCAAGCATAGCTCTTTCATTTCCTCTTTGGGAGATTCGAATAGCATTCTCATCCTGCTTTCGTGGGGCCCAGGTCTCTGAGGCATATGTTAGTGCAGGGAGAACCGTGGAGTCGAAGAGATGTGCCCAGAGCTGGAGGTTCTTTGTCTTTTTAGCTATTTCTTCGAAGCTTTTGAAGGCATTCCATGCTGCTCTCTTCCTCCTGTGCAGCTCAGGTTTTAGGTTGTTCATCATGTTGACTTCTTGACCTAAGTACACATAACTGCTGCATTCAGAGCTGTTTGTTCCATTGAGAGTGAATGGGGCCTCTAAAACTAGTTCATTTTTCATGAACTAGTAACTGATAAAATAGTATAATAAAAGAAGTTTTTTCATTTTGTTTTATTTGATTGAGTCACCTTACCATACAGTTAGAAGGCTATTCATGATGGGGCTTCAGTCACAAATTGTTCCAACAACCATTCCTCCACCAGGGCACATTTCCCAACGTGTCGCTTTACCCTCCTGCTCACCCCCATCCCCCAGTCCTCGGCCTTTCTCTACAGCAAGCCCTTTCCTTCTTTCTCCCCCTCTCTCTCCCTTTGGACATTATGGATTGTAATTCAGATACTAAGAGGTTACCATGTCATCAAAGTAGTTTTGAGAGAAGCTGGCTGTTCGTTTAGGATGCTATAACAGAAACATAGTAAAAATATCTTCTGTGAACTAGGATAAACATCTGTACCTTCCGGTACACTGAAACCAGATTTTTAAGTAAATTGATAATTTGATATCACAGATTATCACAAAAAATCTTTCTAAAACATATTTTTCATAAATAGAAAAAATCCCAGAAAAAAGTTGAAACATGAAAATAGTAAAATTATAAATAATTCCACACAAATACTAACTATATACAGCAATTTTAATGTAATTTGTGCTCTTTAAACAAAGCAAGACAAAAAAAATCTGTAGGGTCAGTGATGTAGTTTTGCAGTAGAGCACATATCTTGCAGGTGTAAGGGAGAAGGAAGGGTGGAGGTCAGGAAGGAAGCAAGGAAAGAAGGAAGAAACTCCTGACTCTTTTGTCTTCTTTTGAATGGACTCTTTGTTCATTTCCTTAATTCTATTTTATTTCTTTGCATATCCCCCAGACTACAATGAGTGACTCTGTTTAGGCCCCAAATCACCACACTGGAAAAGCACCCTGGAGCTCAGCTAGTATTTAACATCCAAGGAGAAAAGGTCTCTCATCGTGGCATCTTCACCACTGAGAAAATTTCCTGAGTCTGAGACAAATCAAGGAGAACTTCAGGAAGGGGCCTAAGTTCTAGTTATGAATGACCAAAATATTGAGCACAGCTAAGATGCTGATATTCTGCAGACAGATCTAGCAATCAGCATGTATGTTCACTTCTTCCCTGCAATTATCATCACCAAAAGCAAAGGACTGTGTACTGGAGTTGCAACCTGTAAACCTCCAGCTGGACTCTTGTGGAATAAGCCAGCTTGGCTCCAGGGAAACAACACAGGAAATCTCCCAGCCTATCCCTTGCATAATGGAGTAGGAACGATGGGCAAACAGTCAAGTCCTGTAACTGAACTAATCAATCACATTACACAAACTGCACTCGAACTTTGGTTCCCAAGTTTTCTAAGTGAGCTTCATTCCTAGAAAGGGGAAGAGAAGGCTGGTAATATCTAGGTAGAGCCCAGCATATGCAGAACCCTGCCAGAAAAGGCAATTGACATTGAACACCCTTTGCTAGGCAATTATACACAAGCCACTTCACTGGGAGATAAAACAAGAGTCCTGGAATCTTTCATTTAATCAGCCTGGCTACCTCAGCCATGTTTATACTACTGGTCTCATATATTTGGGAGACTCTAGAGGTCCCCTGTTCTCCCACCCCTTCCTCTTCCTTTTTCTCATGAAAATAAAAATAAAAGCTGAGGAAATAGTGTGGCTTTTGCAAGATACCAATCGAATGTAGAACACTAGATAAAAAAATAAGTTCTCATTATTAATCATTTTTATAAGATTGCAAAAAAGGGATAAAACAACAAACATCAGAACACACAGGAAACACAATATTAGTATAAATTAATTCAAAACTGTAAGCACAATCAATGTAAAAACAGAAGAGAGGAAAGTCAAATCTACACCTATATGCTCTGTTGCCAGAGACATGCCCAAAAGTATAAGAGAAAAGGTGAAAGTGCTCAGGTCAACCCAACACAAAGACATGGACCATAGAGTATAAAGGTCAGGTAAGACTCACTAGTGAAACCACAGAACAAAGTCCTCATTGACCTCATGAACACTAACTTCCCCTAAAGAAGAAGTGTCCCACATGTGACATTTCTGTTCTAATGGAAGCCCATGGTCTGTTATGAAGGCAAAAAATGCTGAAGCCCACAGGCAGCAATCAGTCTGAACCTCCCTTCAGTAGAGACCTGCCCAGTCAGCTCTCTAAGATGGCACCAAAGGTATGTGGAAACAAGCATCCAAGCCCAGGGATCTTATACAACAGCACATATATATATATATATATATATATATATATATATATCAAACCCAGAATGTTTTAAGGATGAGTTTACCAAATCATCAATGGACAGATGCTTCCACTTTCACAGTTTATAGCATAAGACTTGTATAGCCCTAACAGCAGAATCTAACAGGGAGACTAGACAAGAAAAAAAAAAGCAGGGAAGGGGGGGAAAAGAAAAAGAAAAAGCATGGGTCAATCTCATTCATGAATAGACATGCAAAAATCCCAGACAAACCTACACAAAAAATCCCACACAATCGCAAATTAAACCCAGGAACATATAAAATAAAAAATCACATAATCAAGTTGTGTTTCTTCTAGGAATATAAGTATGGTTATACCAACACCAGTAAATATATTCATTTAATCACCTCAATTAACTCCCCAAATTTTTAATCAAATTTTATTACAACTCAATTCCATTTTTGTTTTTATTTGGGGAGGGGCGGTCTTAATCCTATTCCCAGATAGTTGTTCAGGGTCAATCCTTGCAGTGCTGGGGATAGAAAAGCAAGCTCTCTAGCCTCTGAGATGTCTGTCCCCCAGTTCCTCAATTAAATTAAGAAGAGGAGTTCTTTTACTTACAAATAAAATAACAGGTTCTGAAGGATTTCCTGGAAAGACTGCATACAAGCAACTGAATTCTATGAAGGTGTACCCTTTTGCCAACCTTTTCTCTACCTCATGGAACAGGGAACTTGATGACTAGTGGTCCAGAATCCAGTTTGTCCTATTACAAGTAAACCATGATCTCAATAAAATCTGAAGTGGTATAGCTGTATATCCAATGCACAAAACCAATAACAATGATAGCAGGAAAAATAACCACAACCACCAAATTTTAAAACATGTCTGTCAAAGAGGCAGGCTGAAACGTGAAGGGGAGTTGAGGGACACCTGTGGAGAGATGTTGCCACTGGTGGTGGGACTGTTGCTAGAAAATTGTATGCCTAAAACTCACCACTGAAGAACTTAGTAAATTATGGTGTCTTGAAAATTTTTTAATTTAAAAAATATTTTTAAATAAAAATTGAATAAAAAAAGTACCATTTTTTAAATTTATTTATTTTTTTGGCCTTTTTTGGGTCACATCCGGCATTGCTCAGGGGCTACTCCTGGTTCTGGACTCAGGAATTACTCCTGGCGGTGCTCGGGGACCATATGGGATGCCGGGATTGAACCCAGGCCAGCAGAGGCTGGCCGCGTGCAAGGCAAACCCCCTACCCGCTGGGCTATTGCTCCGCCCCTAAATTTATTTATAAATAAATAAATTTATTTATAAAAAATAAATAAATTTATTTATTTATTATAAATAAATAAATTTATAAATAAATAAATTTATTTATCTTTTGGGTCACACCCGGCAATGCTCAGGGGTTTCTCCTGGCTCTACACTCAGAAATTACTCCTGGCGGTGCTCAGGGAACCATATGGAATGCTGGGGATCAAACCCAGGTCGGCAGGGGCCAGCCACGTGCGAGGCAAACGCCCTACCGCTGCGCTCATCGCTCTGGCCCCAGAAAAGTACCATTTTAAAGAGGGACCCAGTTAGGGCCTCGAAGCAGCCAGAGGAAACTCATTCACCATAATTGCAGCCATTTTCAACTTCCAGACTCCCCAGCTCATCAGAACCCCACCCAAGAGAGAAGCTGAGTTCAAGCCCAGCTCACCAGAGTCCCACACAACAGAGCAGCCGAGTTCAAGCCCAGGTATGCGGTTCTAGGTGGCGAAACTCACCGAGTTTTCATGTAGATGGAGCAGGGGTCCCCGTTCCCCACCTCTGTCCCGCCTGGGAGACCTGGTGAACCCGCCCATGAACTGCCTCTGGGCTGTCAGCCATGATGCAGAGACTCAGACAACGAGGCAAAGCTGCCATCCTGCTCTCCACAAAGTGGTCGCATGGTACATCAAACTGGTGGGAACCAACCATGTTCTAGAAACTCAGAAAGTAAATTCAAGAACAGAATTTGGCCAGATTCTCCCATAACCAACAAGAGGGAAGAAAATGGATTCATCAATAACATTGCCGTGTGTGCTTTAATGGTCAATGTAATTAGTGCCAGCTGCTGGAGCAGGCATGGGGATTGGGTTGGATGGGAAATTAGAGTCTTTGGTGGTGGGAACACACTGGTGGTGGGAGTGGTGTTGAAGTATAAATCATTCTATCAACAGTACTATGAAAACCTTTTACTTTGTAAATCACGGTGTTTCAATAAAAAGGGGGAAAAATTATAAAATAAATAAAGCAGGACTAAGAACTTTCTATGCCTAAAACTCAACTATGAATAGCAATGTAGATTTTGATGTCTTATAAAAGTTAAAAAATTGGGGGGCCGGAGCGATAGCCCAGCGGGTAGGGCGCTTGTCTTGCACGCCGGCCGGCCCGGCCTGGGTCTGATCGGCATTCCATATGGTTCCCGAGCACCGCCAGGAGTAATTCCTGAGTGCAGAGCCAGGAGTAACCCCCGAGGCATCGCCAGGTGTGACCAAAAAAAAAAAAAAAAGTTAGAAAAATTTAATTAGAAATTAAAATTGAATTAAAAGCCAATTTTAAAAAAGTAAAAGAAAAAGAAATCCAGGAGCTATCTCAAGGAGCTGCCGAGCACACTTTGCATGCAGGAGGCTAGGGCTTATCCCCAGCACTACACACTCCCTCAAACATCACAGAAAGGAATCCCAGAGCACCACAGGTTGTGGCCTCACACCCGAGGCTCCAGATTTAAAAAGCAGAGGAATCTGGGTTTCTGATGTTTTGTGGCACTACCACACAGTTGTACGCTGAATTACAAGTCTTTGGACATATAAAACTAAGACTTTTTGGTTAAGATATTTTTATTTCCGCAGCAAAACTTCATCTTTATTGAAACATCATTTCTATTCAAAATGGTGTCGAAAACTGTAAGCAGGGGAAATGCAATATGTGAGTTATTAATAAACAAAACTATATTTACATAGAAATAAAAAAATCCAAACTAAACTTATAAACTATCATAAAAAAGTCGTATCAGTTCTATAAAGGAGCAAGAGACAAGGTATAATTTTTTTAAACATTCATAAAATCAATAATGTAGCTATGAATAAAGCTAATCAAAATGGAAAAATTTATGTAAAGAAGAAAACAGGAGGCCAGAGATACACTGCAAAAATTTACAGCACAAGTTTGCACTGAAACCCCAAGATTCAAGCCCCAGACCTCCTCAATGGCCTCTGGCACTGCTGAAAGCAATCCAAACACTGAGTTAAGAGGAGCCTTTGAGAACACGCAGGTGAAGGCCCCAAACCAGGAGAAAAGTTAAATGCTAGGAAGAATTTTTCAACAACATGCTGTTTTTCCTAATTAATCCAAAGATCCGATGCAAATGTGATTACATCTCACACAGCTTTTTCACAGAACTTGACAAGCTAACTTTTTATATGGAGAAGCAAAGAGCCGAGACTTACTACTTACAGCTGTAAGCACTACTTACAGCAAGGTAGATGGGATTCACTGTCTGTCTTCCCGTTCATCATCAATTTGCTCGAGCGGGCCCCAGTAACATCTCCATATGTCCTGTCTCATGCTAGTAGAGCCCAAGGCATCTGCTTGCTCCAGGAACATAAAGAGCCTCAATCCATTCCGGAATGAGTCTATAATTGTTACTGGTATTTGGCATATATATCAAATACAACACGGGTAGCTTGCCAGGCTCTGCCGTGCAGGTAGCATACTCTTGTAGGCATCTCTAAGTTCAGCATTTATTGATGAACTGCGCCGGCCAGTGCGTGGCCGCAAGCGCTGATAGGCTGGTCTGCTGGGTGGAGGTCTGACGAGAGAGAAGTCCGGATGTGGAAAATGGAGGTCCTCATGGAGTGGGGGGGTCGTCTGGCTTGTTGCGAGGCTCTGCTGGGATGGTGGGCCAGGACTAGAACCCACCATCCCCTCCCCGGCGCCTCGTGAGCAGCTGGTCACAGGGAGAGTCAGTAGCAGCTCTGCCCCATGTCTGCGAGTCTCTGGACCGGCATACCTGAGCCGGTTTAAGAAAGACTGCTGCAGGGTGGAACTCGATGAGCCGGGCGCTGATAGGCTGGTCTGCTGGGTGGCGGTCTGACGAGAGAGAAGTCCGGATGTGGAAAATGGAGGTCCTCATGGAGTGGGGGTCGCCTGGCTTGTTAAGTGAGGCTCTGCTGGGATGGTGGGCCAGGACTATGCCCAGAAATCAAACCATTAAAACAAAGAGCCCAGGAACACCTACACATACATACACACATCACATAATATAAACTTTAGGTGACACTAAAGTTCAGCAGCAAAAAATATAACATGGTTATTAAATGATGCTGAAACAATTTAAATAAAAAATAAATATCTACCTGGGACCACACATTTATAATTCAATTCTAAATGATGGAATATTCAATACAAAAGGCATAACTAAGATCCCAGATGTCAGTAAGAAAAAAAAAACTGTAAGTCGTGAGTACAAATGCTTGAAAAATTGTTCCACTTTAAGAGTAAAGAGGGAATTCAAGACCACAAGAAGAAAGTCCTGGAAGCTTTATATTCATCCAACTGAGGAATGGGGAAACTTCAAGCTATACCAAATACAGATTAGAATTCCTACACTCCCAACAATAGGGGTAAATTGATATCACCACCTGGGGAAAATACCTGACTTCACCAGTGAAGCTAAGGCAGCCCTACTCTACACTCCAGTAATTTTACTCCAGTAATTTTACTGGAGTGTAGAGTAGAAAATAAACTTTTGCACATGTGCACTAAGAGCAGGTTCAAGAAGAGTCACGGTGCCACATGTGCTGCTGAGTCGCCCACATCTCCCCTCTCGGGACGCATACCTCTCTCGCTTTCCTCCTTCCCCATCCTCAAGGCCTCCAAAAAAACTTTTTTTACTTCAAGAAAGATTCACAGCAGCTGTCTGTGCAACAGATTAAAAATAAATGAATTAATTAATTAAAAAAACAAATTAGATAAAAAGAGGAAACCTATCTACATATGTCAATGAGATTAATTTCAGGAGCCAGAGAGCTCATACAGAGCTCATACAGAGGACAGGATGCTTGCCTTGCACCAAGCTGGTTAGCTCCCTGGCACCTCACATGCTTCAAGGGTCCTGAGCATTGCTAGGAGTGAGCCCTAAACACCACTGGGTGCCCCTTCTTCCACCGCCAAAAGAAAGAAAAGAAAGCAAAACAAATCAGAATATATGATTCCATTTTTAAATTTTATTTATAAAATAGGAAAAATTTAACATTTGACTTAAAATACCTACATGTGTGGGAAAAAATAAAAACTAAATAGAAAAGTGTTGTGAGCCAGAATAATTCAGGGTTAAGTTACTTGCCTTGCACAAGGCAGATCTGGGTTGGACCCCTGAGCATGGCCAGAAGTGATCTCTGAGCAGAGTCACTGGAAACCAGAGCACTGCACACCCCCAAACACACACACACACACACACACACACACACACACACACAGTTGTCTTAACTTTAGAAAGCTTAATACAAATTGCAATTCTGATTGGTTGGGGGGGAGGACGGCTTAATTGATAATGTTCAAACCCTGAACATCAGGTAAAGTTCCATTTCTTAAGTTGAATGAGAGACTATCATTGGGTTCACTTAATTTCTCTGAACACTTTATATCTACTGTACTTTTTTTTGGGGGTCACACCGGTAATGCTCAGGGGTGACTCCTGGTTCTTCACTCAAGAATTACTCCTGGCAGTGCCTCGGGGACCATATGGGATGCCAGGGATCGAACCCGGTCGGGCGCGTGCAAGGCAAATGCCCTATCTGCCGCGGCTATCGCTCCTGCCCCTGTACTTTATATATTGTATGAGATTTTAATTACTCAAAAGATACATAAAAAGCTAAATAGTAACAGGACTCAATTTCCTTTTAAAAAATATACTATTGCATGAAAGGGTTTTTGTAATAAAACAGTGATAAGAGCCTCTAATACTCTAAGGATTTCTCTGGGGGAAAATAAGCCAAAAGTTACTATTATAAAGATACATATGTGTCATTCTGGGGTCAGATCAGTAAAAAACAAGGGTAAAGTTCAAACTAACACTTTTCATAGAATGTTCAAGTATAGAAAGCCATTCAAAAACAGTAACAAAACATTTTAAGTATAGGTATTGTTATTAGAACTAACTATATATAAATAGAACAAAAATCTCATTTATACAGCTTTGAGAAAGTACATCAGACTGGAGTAACAGAACCTGGATTATAGTTCTAGCATTAGTCCTATCAGCTTTGGGTAACTTACCCAACCTCTTAGGAACTCACTTCCTTAAATGTAATCTGGGAAGGCTGGACTATCATAATTCCATTATATTTCCCAAGTTTCATTTACTTGCATATAAACAATGTTTTACATTTGATTTTAGCCAAAACGCCCATAATAAACACTGTTTTAAAGTTTTAAAAAATGCCCTCTCATAGATTTTAAAACTCTCACCCAAAGTGATATCTTGGTTTTTTATTATTTAATTTATTCATCTATCTATCTATCTATCTATCTATTTATTAATATATTTTATTATACCACCATGAGATAAACAATTACAAAAATGTTCATGTTTGGGTTTCGCCATACAGTGTTCCAGCACCATCCCTCCAACAGTGCCCATTTCCCACCACCAATGTAAAGTGACATCTTGTTACCTTTTCAAGATTTCAAGTTGAGCTGGCAATATTCCATATTTAGGAAGTTAGAACGTGGAATAAAATAAAAATGAACCAGGGGCCGAGCCATAGCCCAGTCGGTAGGGCGTTGCCTTGCACACAGCCAGCCTACACCGCCCAGGTTCAATCCCCAGCATTCCATGTGGTCCCCTGAGCACCGCCAGGACTAATTCCTGAGTGCAGAGCCAGGAGCCAACATTGCTCCAAGGGTTTGCTCTCATGAGCGGGGGAGAGACCATGCTGGCCGGACTCGGAGTGGGAGTTTTGGGCCCTGCCCTTTCCTCTGCCTCCATGCCAGTTGCCCCGGAAGAGAGAGACCCACCCACGCCAGACCAACACGTCCCTTGGCGCGCGGCAGCTGCTTTTGCGGCGCCAATATTTTTTATAGGATACTGAATTTTGCATAAGGTTCTTCCCAATTTCTTTCACATTTATACATAGTAAACAGTTATAGACATGTTTTAACTGATACCAGTAAACAGTTATAGACATGTTTTAACTGATACCAGTAAGCCTGGCAAGAAGCCAGAGCAAACCACATATCATGCAATTAGTCATTCTCAACATCCAGACTCCATAGTTCCTCAAAGCTCCATTCAAGAGAAAACCTGATCTTCCCTTTAGGTATCATCAGTAAATGCTCATGTTGAGAGCCTTCTACTGAGACTATACCACCTACATGGTAAAGCCTGGCAAGCTACGGTGTTTTATTTACTTTTTATGCCAAAGACTAGTAACTATTATGAACCTCAGCTCCATAACCTGAAGAATGGTTTTGGGTTCCTCCCTGTCCCTGTAGCAAGTAGATGCCCTTGGGTTGCACTTGCTTGTGACAGGACTAATGGAGATGTTACTAGTGCCCACTCGGGAGCAAATCGATGAACAATGGGAAAACAGACAGACAGTGATATGTGTCATATCCTATATAACACACATCAACTTCTTTCCCAAAGCATCACTTGTTGGAGGACAGGTTTAGCTATTCTGGGAGTTTTGCTGTTTTGCTCACTCCCAGCTTAATCTACTTAAATCAAGGTTCATTCTAATGAGACCTCTCTTCTATGTAAACACTGCTAGAGGGTGTGGCAGTTACAGAAGTCACCTTGATTGAATAACTTCTGACTTATACCTCTACTAAGACTTCTATGTTTTCTAGATTGGGCACAGCTCCTCTTTATACCCACTGCACCCAACGTGGGACAGTTAGAACTTACCAGGAGACTACCACCCTGGCTACGCTGAGACTATAGGAAGACTATAGGAAGGATCATACTAGTTTGCTCTAAACAGGCGAGTGTGACCCTTTCTGTACACGAGAACAAGATACTCAGAATCACCCTGGTGCAGATAATAATAAGAAGGACCTTGTGGGTACCATCTAGATTACATGAAGCTCATGAAGTTAAGATGTATTACTTTTATATCAGCCCCCTCTCTCCAGTGTTTTACATAAGAGATAATCGGGATTATAAGGTATAAACCTTTGTTTATACCTGCAATAGGGTGTACTACAACTCTGTTTAGGTTTTTTGTTGACATTCCCCTCCCGGTTGGATTACTTTGGTGTATATAAGGGGCTGACTTGAGGACGCTTCACTTTTCACCTTTTGGGCCTTTTAGCTTTTCGGCTTTTGGCTTTTTGCTCTTTGGCCTTTTGCTCCATCTTCTGGGTAGGACTCAGCTCGGTGAGATCCTCTCTGGTGGGAGACTTAGGCTCTTTTGTATGGCCTAAGTTCGGACCAGAAATAAAGTTTGTTCATTATATTGGATTGCTGTGGAAGAGCTTTTGTACTATTAAAAGCCATTTTTGGAACTGCACGGACCTCGTGAGCTTTCATCTGTTCTCCGCATCCTCGGAGGTAGAAGAAAACTTCTGCCCCTGACACTGTCAGGGACCCCGAGGAGTTCCCGACAATCACTAAAGTGCAGAGAAATTAACACACGGTGCACAATCTAAAACTAACTTTATAGACTTGAAGCAAAAAAAAAAAAAATACTTCATTATACACCAAGTGACATGTACCTGTGGCTGTTAATGAAATCCTTTGTACATATTATAATGACAGTAAAATTAAAAGACAAATATATTAAAAGTTAAACATTGAGGGAGATATAATTTAATTATGCCACATCAGATGTAATCTTAAATTGCAACGTGAAGTCTCAAAATTTTTCTTTCCTTAACTGCGCGACTGAATTAGACCAAGTTCCAGGACTTCACAGCTGACAACTTGGTTTTAGACAATTGCAGTCAATTTTCCGTAAAATCCTAATATCGCGGTTAAAAAGAAACCGCTTTTTGATTTTTTCCGCAGCACTCGTTCTGAAGTATCCTTAGCAAAGTAGGCACCAATTCCGGCAGACAGCCAAGAGAAATCATTTCAGTTATTCGGGCCAGCAGAAAGTCAAAATCTCCCCAAATCTTCCCACACTTGCATCTCCCCAGCAGTCTTTGCGCAGGGTGCACTGCACCGGGAAAGATTTCTAAAGTAGTATGAGCTGGATCTTGCAGGCGTTTAAGATCCTGCAAGTTTCGCTTCACTAAAGGGGCAACCATGCCGCAGGGTACCTGCTCAGACTTCACACCGACGCACCTCCTTGTGTGTCGGTGACTGCCACCAAACCGCTCCAACCCCCGCGCAGACCCCGAGGATGGGGAGAAACCCGCAACTCCGCAAAGTGGCCAGGCCATCACCACCAGACAGGATGATACAAGGAAGCAACGGGCAACAGATGCGGACCAAATTAACGTTGGAAAGTGACGCAGCCTAGGACGTACATTTCTGACCTCTGCCACCGAAAATAAAATAAAGCCTGACAAGGGTAATGAAAAGCACTGGCGACTCCGCTGAGTCCAGGAGGTGTTGAAAAAAAATCATTCAGCAAAAATCCCGCAATTCCGCAAGACCAGGAAGAGCGGAGGGGGAAAAGCCCGCTACAACAAGTCGCGACGACTTGCGCAGCGCGGAAAGCCAAAGCAGACAGACACCAACTCCCGCCCCTCCCTTCCGCATCCGTCGCCAGAATAGAGGGGAAACCGTGAAGCTCCGGCGCTTCCCGCGAGAAGAGGTACCTGAGGTGTGCGCCGCAGTTCCCGCCGAACCGGCCCTGAAGCCCGACGCCTTCTTCCGGGGTCAAGTCCTGGCGGGGATGTTGGCGAGAGAGCAGGGCAGACTCAAGTCCCGCCCCCGAAGCCCCGCCTCCACTGTCCATTACTCGGGGCCCGGGCGACTTCCGGACGCCGCCTGTCTCTACAGCAGCTGCTCACTTCCGGACACAGTACGTCCCTTTCCGGGGCAGCGCGATATTTTTTCCGAGCATTTGATTGGTGAGCTGTTAGTACTGGGTCTTCACCGATTGGTTCCGCGGTTCCTCCGCAAGGACGTCCGCGGGACGCGCGCCTGAGTAGGCCGTCATTTTCCGCCACCGTCTGGCCCCGCGCTCGTATCGTGATGGAGATTATGGACTTACCCCGGTCGCGCATCAACGCCAGCATGCTAGCGCAGTTCATCGACCGGCCCGTCTGCTTCGTGGGGAGGCTGGAAAGGTGCGCGCGCTCATCACGCTGGACTCGGGTCGGTAGCAGGCGGAGGGGGACCCCGTGGTGTCCTCAAGGAGCGGCCGCAGGATGGGCGATCAGGGAGAGGGCAGGCAGAAATCCGCTGTGAGCTCTGTTGCTTTATTTCGCGGAGCTGTACACACTTCTTCGAGCCCCATTTTGGCGCGTTTTTTGGAGCAGAATCGAGGTGCGTTGGAGTGCTCTCCATTCTAAATTCCAGCTAACCCACCTTCTGTTGCTAGTGTTCGCTTAAAGGAACTCTAAAGGTATAACTGCCCAGGCCGGAGCAATAGTACAATGGGGGAGGGCGTTTGCCTTTCGGGCCGCCTAGCCGGTTCGATCCTAGGCATCCCGTATGGTCCCGAGCACCTCTAGGAGTTATTCCGGAGTGCAGAACCAGGAGTAACCCTTGGGCATGGCCAGGTATCATCCATATGTGTGTGTGTATATATATATATATGTGTGTGTGTGTGTGTGTATATATATATATACATACATACCCCACCATATACCACTCCATATATATGGTATATATAGTGTATATAGGGTGATATATATACATTATATAAAAATTTAAATTATTCATACATATCTGCCATGCCTACCTTCTTATTTTTTCAATATTTTTTGGTAGTACGAGATCGAATCAATACCTCCTGCCTGCAAACCTGCTCTCCATCCCCTAACTGGGTCCTAATCTCATTTTTTTAACTAGACTTGACAGTTAGCTTAATTCTCTTGATTACTTACTTCCTTGCAGATTTCTCTCCTCAAACCTCATTTTCCGCAAAAGTCACTTCCCTATAAAACATTCCTTGACTGTCCTTTTCAATCTCGTACAGCAGCCACCTCCTAAACCGACAGTTAAGAAGTGAGAAACTTCATGCAGGAGAGAAACGCACTCCCAAAATATTCATCAGCAAACCTAGAAAGCCTAGGGAAAGAAAATTCTTAAAAAGGCTTATTAGTATCTCATTTTCACGAAACCTAGTCACAAATTGTCAAGGAAAATGGTGGTTAAAATGCTAAGGCCTGCTCTAGGGAGATAGCTTAAGGAGCTGGAGCACTTCTGCATGCAGAAACCAGGGTATCAAACATCCATGAATACATCCCCAAGCTCTGAGCCAGAAATCCCCTCACCCTCAACGCCCCTGAGGTGTTGCCCCCCCCCCAAAAAGGGGGAAATTAAATGCCAGTGCCTCATAGGTAGGAGAGCCAGTTGTCCCGCTCAGATCTGATTGCTCTCCCAGGTTGCCTTCTAAACACATACGGTTGCTTCTCACAGGAGCGTCTCACATCTAATCAGTTCTGACTATGACTCTCCCTTCCTGAGTTTTAAAGCATGCCAGTAGGATGTGCAATATCTGAACCCAGGATCCCAGAAGATATCACTGGCTGATAACATGAATCCCTTTCATTTTGTTCTTTGCATAGGACTGCCATGTTTATATTTTTAAATATTGTAGTTTGTGAAAAGTCAAATCTAACTACCAGGTCTGATAATATTTGGACCAAATAAACTGTTCAAAGTATTCATCTGTGTAAGCTTATCTTTGAAAACATTTTCTCTTTTTTTAATGAGATTTTCAAGTTTTTTTGTTTTCTTTTACAGATTCATCCCACTGGGAAAATGTTCATTCTTTCAGATGGAGAAGGAAAAATGGAACCATTGAATTGATGGAACCTGTATGTTTAAGTACCAATTCTGTGTATAGTTCATTTTCGCCACTTTCATTAATGTTCCTGACTCTTGGGTTGGATATATAAAGGACCATCTTATAAACTTCACTCACTCTAAACTTTACTTTTGTGGGCAGGAAGCAGTTTAAGCCTCACAAGGTGGTGCTAAGAGATGTTCCCAGATCTGGGAGCACCAGATCTAGTGCTCAGAGAATTATATGGTGCCGTAAAATGAACTGGGTGTCAGTTGCATACAAGGCAAGCACCTTATTCACAGTACTTTCTCTCATGCCCCAATTTAAATATTCACTCTCTTCTTAAATTATATTTCTAACCGACTAAGTTTTCAGACTGCATCCATATTTAATCATATCACTTTGTATCACTGTCTTCCGGTTCATCTTTTGATTTGCTCGAAGCGGGCAACCAGTAACATCTCCACATGACCTGTCTCATGCAAGTAGGCAAAGGGAACCTGCTTGCTCCAGGGAACATAAAGAGCCTCAAACCATTCCATCAGGTCATGGGAATGAGATCGCATAATTGTTACTGGGGT
>JAJIBD010036169.1:0-19588 GCA_021461705.1 Cryptotis parvus
CCATGACCTAATATAATGGTTTGAGGCTCTTTATGTTCCTGTAGCGAAGCCGTGCCCTTTGCTCTACTGGCATGAGACAGGACATATGGAGATATTACTGGTGCCCGCTCTAGCAAATAGATGATTAACGGGAAGATCGTGATCGTGATCGTGATTGTGCCTGCCCAAGCAAATCGATGAATAATGGGATGTCAAGTGATCAAGTAAGTGATACACATAGGGTCTACATATACAAAGCACTGTTTGGGCACATAAAGAGAAATCTAATTCTTTCCCTAAAGGGAAATAATTAGATTTTAGACCTGAAACCTGAGGTTTCCAGGAAACCTGTGGAGTGGTGATGGGACTGAATGAGGCTGAAAGTTAGGCAACAGGTAAAGATCTCTGGACAAGCAACAGCCACAAATTAATTCAAAACCAAAGTGTATCATGAATCTGGGTGTTTCTGACTATCGTCTTAAAGGCTGCATTTTTGAGGGAAATGATCAAATGTATCACAAGTGGAAACTATTTAGGAAGTCCTAGAGGGACAATGGAGGAAGAAGTACAGAGACCACAAGCTCAGGGATGTTTTCTGAGGCTCACCTTGATCCGAGACTCTGAGCTATACAGTCATTTTTGCAAGTGGAAAATGAAAGGTCAGAGAGATTCAGTATGAAATTCATCATTACTACTGAGCACAGGCCCAATTCCACCCTAAATTCTGTCAAATCTGTTACTTAAAAGGTGTTAAGGCGATAGTCTGGTGAATAGGGTGTTTGCCTTGCACACAACAGACCAGGGTTATATCTGTCATTTCATAAGATCCCCTGAGCACCACCAGAAGTTATTCCCTGAGTGCAGAACCAAAAGTATCCACTGAGTGTTGCCAGTGTGCCCCCAAAACAAAACAAATCTGTTGCTTTACTTTATGCCCTGAAACTTCTCAAGAGGACCTGAAAAAAAATCCAAATTCTAATGAGTATTCAAGGCTGAAACAGGAGGAGTATCAGACCAAAAGGACTATAGAGAGATGAGAATGGTACTAAAAGGAAGCTGAAAGCAAAGTCAGCGTCATCCTCATTTGTTGGAGTTAACTCTACGCTAAAGGTAAGGGATCTGTCTTGAATGTTTCTTTGATCATTTCTTCAAATTACTCTTATTTTTCACTAATGCCAAAATGTCAATATTGTATCCTTGAGGAGAGTTATAAACTGGGTCTTTGTTTAATTCCTACTTGCAATTAATTTTGAGACTTTTGGAAAACTTGAATGTTACATAAACACAGAAGTTATCTTCAAAATTCAGATGTGTCAAAACTCCTCTCTTCTACAAAGAAAGAAAAGAACATCAGAGATTCATTAGAAGAAAAAATTCTCAAGGGACATAAGGTCCTTGTTGGTTGATTGGGGAACTCAAAGAACTGTCTTGATTACAAATGACATTCAAAGAGGCCCCTCTTCCTTTCTCTGAGTGACATCAAGTCAGATTTAAGTGTTCATTCAGGACATTTCCAAGAATAGTTTTATTTACTCCAGAGCTGAAGCACCTAGCTACCTTCCAGGTCTACAAAAAGAAAACAATAAAATTCCAACTTCTGCTAAATGAAGGGCCATTAGCAGAGTAAGAAGCATAATTGAGGCACAGCACCCAAGGAAGCTCAAAATCTCAGGCATGGAGCACAAAGAAGAAAGTAGAGGCCCCATTGAAAGAGGGCAGCTCTACTAAGAGTTACTAAAGACAAAGAGAAAAAATAATTATGCAGTCTGGATTGTGACCTCTCCGAGTTCTCTCTAAAAGAATGGGACAGCTATTAATCTTGAGTGTGGAGAAGCATCCACAGACTCATAGCAGCATAAAACAACATAGGAGCAGATATTCAAGACTTCAGGAAGAGTTTTGAAGTCATTCACCAACACCTCTATGATGTTCTAAAGGAATGACACCTTTGTAGGACACCTTTAATAGCATACAATTGCTGGTGATACAAGCCTGGTTTGGTTGTTGAGAATTAGGCTTTGGATTCTGAGGGATTGGGCTTTACCATTTTACACCTGATGAAGCTATTACATTGCTTGAATAAAATAATTGGGACTTAGTGGCAGCTATCAATGGTGTAATACCCCAGGAAAATAGCATTCTACAAAGTTACTATGGAGATGAGACTATACCAGGACCTGCATTTGATCCAACAAGTCATCCACCTCCAGCTTTTTGCACCCTCTTCCTCTTCAGCATTTCAACCAGTAATGCCATCTAGGCAAATTGTTGAAAGGCAACCACGAATGTTGGACTTTAGGGTTGAGTACAGAAACAGAAATGTCGATGTAGTACTTGAAGACAGCTGTGCTGTTGGTGAGATTAAACAGATTCTTGAAAATGAACTTCAGATACCTGTATCTAAAATGCTGTTAAAAGGTTGGAAGACTGGAGATGTGGAAGACAGCACGGTTTTGAAATCACTACACTTGCCAAAAAAGAAAACAGTCTTTATGTGCTTACACCAGACTTGCCACCACCATCATCAAGTCTTTCTGGTGCCCTGCAGGAGTCATTAAATCAAAACTTCATGCTGTACATCACCCACCGAGAAGTCCAGCAGGAGTACAACCTGAACTTCTCAGGAAGCAGTATCATTCAAGAGGTAAAGAGAAACGTGTATGACCATACCAGTATCCCTGTTCGCCATCAGCTATGGGAATGCTGGCCAACTTCTGCCACAGATCACTCAACCAGACTATCACAGCCCGGATCATCGACACCCACCCTGCAGCAGTTTTTTTTTCAATCTGTCCCAGGTATGCTGAACCAGAGACTCTCAGACCTGGGGCAGAGCTGCTACTTGCTCTCCCTGTGCCCAGCCCCTCATGAAGTGCCCGGGAGGCATGGCAGGTTCTAGCCCTGGCCTGCCACCCCAGCTGAGCCTCACAACAAGCCAGACGACCCACCCCTACTCCATGGGGCCCGCCATTTTCCACATCCGGACTTCCCTTTTGTCACAACTCCACCCAGCAGACCAGACTATCACAGCCCGCATCATCGACACCCACCCTGCAGCAGTTTTCTTTTTCAATCCGGCCCAGGTATGCTGAACCAGAGACTCTCAGACAAGGGGCAGAGCTGCTACTTGCTCTCCCTGTGTCCAGCCGCTCATGAGGCGCCCAGGAGGCATGGCGGGTTCTAGCCCTGGCCTGCCACCCCAGCAGAGCCTCACAACAAGCCAGACAACCCCCCCCCCTACTCCCATGTGGCCCGCCATTTTCCACATCCGGACTTCCCTCTCATCACAACTCCACCCAGCAGACCAAAGTATCACAGCCCAGATCATTGACAGCCACCCTGCAGCATTTTTTTTTTCAATCTGGCCCAGGTATGCTAAACCAGAGACTCTCACACATGGGGCAGAGCTGCTACTTGCTCTCTCTGTGCCCGTCGCTCATGAAGCGCCCAGGAGACATGGCAGATTCTAGTCCTGGACTGCCACCACAGCAGAGCCTCACAACAAGCCAGACGACCCCCCCCCCCCCCCGACTCCATGGGGGCCACCGCTTTTCCACATCCTGACTTCTTTCTCGTCACAACTCCACCAAGCAGACCAGTCTATCACAGCCCAGATCATTGACACCCACCCTGCAGCAGTTTTTTTTTTAATCCAGCCCAGGTATGCTGAACCAGAGCCTCTCAGACATGGGGGCAGAGCTGCTACTTGCTCTCCCTGTGCCCAGCTGCTCATGAGGCGCTCAGGAGGCATGGCGGGTTCTAGCCCTGGCCTGCCACCCCAGCAGAGCCTCACAACAAGCCAGACGACCCCCCCCCCCCCACTCCATGGGGCCGCCATTTTCCACATCCGAATTCCCTCTCCTCCACAACTCCACCCAGCAGACCAGACTACCACAGCCCGGATCATCAACACTCACCCTGCAGCAGTTTTTTTTTTTTCAATCCGGCCCAGGTATGCTGAACCAGAGACCTCTCAGACATGGGGCAGAGCTGCTACTTGCTCTCCCTGTGCCAGCCACTCATGAGGCACCCGGGAGGCATGGCGGGTTCTAGCCCTGGCCTGTCACCCCAGCTGAGCCTCACAACAAGCCAGATGACCCCCTACTCCACGGGACCTGCCATTTTCCACATCCAGACTTCCCTCTCATCACAATTCCACCCAGCAGACCAGACTATCACAGCCCGGATCATCGACACCCACCCCTGCAGCATTTTTTTTTAATCCGGCCCAGGTATGCTGAACCAGAGACTCTCAGACCTGGGGCAGAGCTGCCAGTTGCTCTCCCCTGTGCCCAGCCACTCATGAGGCGCCTGGGAGAGCCAGCAGAGCCTCACAACAAGCCAAACAACCCCCACCCACTCCATGGGGCCCGCCCTTTTCCACATCCGGACTTCTCTCTCGTCACAACTCTACCCAGCAGACCAGACTATCACAGTCCAGCTCGCACGGCCACTAACGGCCGCGGTTCATCAATAAATGCTTCATTTAGAGGTGACTATAACCAGTATCCACCCACACGGCAAGCCTGACAAGCTGCTCGTGTAGTATTTGATATGCCAAATACCAGTAACATTTATATTATGTCATTCCCGTGACCTAATATAATGGTTTGAGGCTCTTTATGTTCCTGGAGCAAGCAGATGCCTTTGGGTTCTCCTAGCATGAGACAGGACATATGGAGATATTACTGGTGCCCTCTCTAGCAAATAGATAATTAACGGGAAGATGGTGATAGTGATAGTGATCTATTTAAAACATGATTGCCAAATCTCTCTGCCAGGACATGAAAAATATTAATTCAAAATGATATCTGCATACCTATACTTGTTGGAGCACTACTTAAATCAGCCAAGATGTGGCAACCACCTAAATGTGCAAGGACAGGAGAAAGGCTAAAGAAATTGCAGCATGTATACAGAAGAGAATACTATTCAGCTTTGAGGAAAGATTGGATCTTGGTGTTTTATCAACACAACTGTAGTTAGAGGTGGTTATGCTAAGTGAATTCTAAGGAAGAGGGAGAATGCATTCATTCTTTGTGGGATATCACTTGATCACTTGAATCCCGTTATTCATCGCTTTTGCTCAAGTGGGCACAAGACATCTTGTGGGATATAAAGAAACTAAAGGATAGACAGGATCTAATGATAAAATTTTTTTTAAAAACTCGAGCTTAGAACCACCTGACTATAGAATTGAGGTTTCCATGTGGTGGTAGGGTGGGGAGGTTGAAGGAAGGAAGAAAATAAGGATTAAAGAGACAGACCAAAATGGAAATAATGGGAGTGGTCGAGGGCCTTGGCACCTTGGTGATGGTAGAGGCACAGTAACTTAGTTTAAGAAAACATAAACATTAATATAGGAACCATATTACCTAAACTTCAATAAAATTTAGGAGGAAAATAATTCAAGATAGTAATATCATAGACAAAAAAGAGGGGGGAAAGTAAAAGAGGGAGAAGTTTTCAAGAAAGAATAGAAGAACAGAAGAGAAAAGAGAAGAAAGAGAGAAGAGAGGGAGAGGAGAGGGAGAAAACTCCAGAATTTTGAGGATGACTATGCAATATGAAGATTGGTACTCATTTTTGCATTGTGATATTTTACTTTTTAAAAATGTTCAGCACAACTGAGTACTTGTGGTCACATATTTCATGTGTCACACAAGCCACAGTGCAGGCAAACCTAAAGGCATCCTTTCAAAGATCCTCTAGCTAAGCATTAGGTTTGTTTTTAAAAAAAACACACAATAGCCTTGTGACTGACTTTCTAGCGATCAATTCATGTTAGGCCAGAAACAGGTCCCAGGGCAAATGAAGAGTCCAGTGACCTATGCCAACTTTCCTGGAGAAGACCCAAGGAGAGAGTGGCTCAGAGAGAAGAGTTGCTTCCGCCCTGGCCTATAAGGGAAGTTAGGTCAGCCCTATTGCTTCAGATATATCAGAACACAGGCACTAGTTCATGAACAAACCCAACTCTTGAAGACTTGAAGCTGAGTGAACTTCAGAGAAAGAGATCTTCAGCTCATCTACATCTGGATCTCTTGTTATGCATTTTATCTTAAATATTTGTTTCAATCTCAAATAAATGCAGGGCTAGCCCCTAGAATATTCTGTAATCCAATCAGTGTATTAAGGGATCTGGGAAGTCTTCAAGTAAAGAAACCTGCTCTATTTTGCTAACCTAACTTTCCAGAGAAACCCCTCTCTCACTAACATCTACTGACTGTGTCACAAGACCTTTCCCCCAAATCAAAGTGCCTCACTTTGAGCTCTCTATTACCAAATGGGTGAAGCTTCCACACACCATTTATTTTTTTCTGTTTGTTTTTTGTTTTAATTTTTATCATACCACTGTGAAATATACAATTACAGCGATGTTCATAACTGGGCTCTCTGTCATACAGTGTTCCAGCACCCAGCCCTCCACCAGTGCCCCATTCCCATCACCAATGACCCAACACTCCCTTCCACTCAATCCCAGCCTGCCCCTACTGCAGGCACCTTTTTTTTCTTTCTCTCTCTCTTCATCTCTGTTTCTGTCTCTGTATTTCTCTCTCTTCTCTTACACCTTGTGGCTTGCCCTACAGATATTAACAGTTTATGATATAAGTCTCTATGTGCATATTCAATAGTGAGTTCTAGTGTGACATTATAATTCCCCATTAACCTGCCCAGTTTGTTGCAACTGCAATGATCATTACAGTGTATAAATGTGAAAGATCCTGGGAAGGACCTGGTCCCTACCTTCATTATTATCTAAGCTTCTTGCTCCACATGCTGGCTCAGCTGTGGGTCTGGTCTGTCCCTTGTCTGGCTTTTGCTGGCTGTAGAGACTGTGAGCCCATAGCCACGTCCAGTGACATAGATGTGGGGGAAGCCCCAAATCTCCACTCCAAGTCCAGCCAGTGTGGCCTCCCCTCATGTGTCTGACTAACCCGAGGAGCTCTGTTGGACTCGGCTAGGGGTTCAGCCATCCTCCAAAACTCCATCACTGCTCTACGCGGGTTGAGGAGGCACAGCTGTGGGTCTAGTCTGTCCCTTGTCCAGCTTTGCCTACCATTTTGGATCTGCTGTCTCCTCACCACCTTCAGAAGAGCCGAGGTAGCACACTGAGAACCCTGAGAAAACCAGATATCTGAGGGAAGTTGCCTGCTGAGAGGCCACTGAGAGAGTGTGGCAAGCCCCTAGAGCACATGGATTGAGCCTTCAGGGACATGGAGCCCTAAGACATCATGTCGTTTTAATAAAAATGATGGCTGCAATGTAATCCCAATACTGTGGGTGCCACCAGAATAGAAAAATAACAGATACTCCCAAACTGGTCTCTATGGGGCTATTTGACTCCCAGAATATGACAATTCAGATGCCCCCAAGTGGTGAAATGAGCAGAATCCATGACACCCCACGTGTGGCCTTTTGGTTTTCAGTCGGTGTCATGGATGTTTAAGCCTTTCTTACCAGCACTTTTCTCCCCAGGTGGTTCTCTCCTATATTCTCCTATATCCATAGCCTGCTCTATCTACAGTCTGTATCTCTGTTGTTAATAGTCATCCAAAGTCAACCCTTTCTCTCATCTTTCCCTTTTCCTCTCCTCACTCTCCCTCTTTTTCTTTCCAGAAGGCACTGGATAAGTGGAGTAGATGTCAGGCCTGGAGTGATAGTACATTGGATAAGGCACTTGCATTACATGTGGCCAACCTGGGTTCTATTCCATATGGCCCATATACCCCATATGGTCCCCAGTGTCTGCCAGCAATGATCCCTCAGTGCAGAGCCAGGAGAAAGTCCTGAGCACTACCGGAAAGAGGAGATGGCGGAGAAGGAGGAGGGAAGAACAAGAAAAAAGGAGGAGGCAGATAAGAACTGATGTAAATTCTATAACAAGAATGAATAAACTCAGACTGAAGACAGTAAAGGTCAAGGGAGAAATCAAGTTCCACAGGTTCATATTCTAGACCCAAACTGTTATTAAACCTTTTAACAATATTTCTGCCACCTTTTTTTAAAACTATGTGAATTATCTAAAATGGTAAACAGTAAATTAAGAGCTCACAGACCTAATCAACCTGCAACCTTCTTTTTATATATGAAGGCTATGGGGATACAACTTTGTGCATGTATATTTTACAAACTGTCAGTGTCTGCTTTCCAGTCACAACCAAGGCAGAATAATACACAAAGTTGAGAACAGTCACCTGGGTCTTTACAGAGAAAAAACAGTGCCAACATCTGATCTAAAACCACACTACCTTCCTACTATTTATTTTTGAGTCCAAAAATTATGATCAAAGTGGTTTACAATAAATTATTGTGTTTACAGTCCTCCAAGCATGGGCCAGGTACTGTCCATTCCTGAGTGAAAGCCCATTACTTTTTCTGGACTCTGGCTCTTTCTCAAGCCTAGTCTTTCTAAAGCAACAATCTTTCTCAAGCCCAGCCCAGGTATGCTGATCCAGAGACTCACACACATGGGACATAGCTGCTACTTGTTCTCCCTGTGCTCAGCTGATCACGAGACGTCCGGGTGGGATGGTGGGTTCTAGCCCTGGCCCGCCACCCCAGCAGAGCCTCATAAGAAGGTAGAGGAACCCCCATACCATGAGGGCCGCCATTTTCCACATCCGGGCTCCCCTCTCCTCAGAGCTCCACCCCAGCAGAAAAACTGATCGTGGCTGTGCGGTTCAACAATAAATGCTCGAGTTGCTGGTGAGTACAAGAGAATCTCACCCACATAGCAGAGCCTGGCAAGCTACCTGTGTCGCATTTGATATGCCAAATACCAGTAACAATTATGGACCTCATTCCCATGACTTGATGGAATGGCTTTAAGCTTTTATGTTCCTGGAGCGGGCAGATGCTCTTGGGCTGTGTGCGCATGTGACGGGACCGTATTGAGATGTTACTGGTGCCCGCTCCTGCAAATTGATGATCTACGTTAAGACAGTGATACAGTGACAGTGGCTCTTTCCACTCATCTTTTCATGGAGGGGTGAAGAATTTAGTATTTTTTTAATAAGGGACTTATACTTTCCATCATCACTTGTATCACTTGTCTTCCCATTGTTCATCGATTTGCTCAAGCCGGGCGCCAGTTACATCTCCATTCATTGGGAATGAGGTCCATTATTGTTACTGTTGTTTGGCATATTGAATACAGCATGGGTAACTTGTCAGGCTCTGCTGTGGCTCTGGGTTCATCCCAGGGGTCCAGACTTTTTCTATGTCAGACCATCAACCATCCAGGGCCCATTGGGCAGAGTCCTAGGTGTGAATCATAATAAAAGAGAGCTAAAGATCGCTTCTCATAAATGCATGAGAAACCAGTCAATTTTGTGGCACTCACATAATAAGAGAGAACACAAACTTCCATAACCTCTGTGGTGAAGTTCAAAACATGATATTCTATTTCACATAGACATAATAGAGCCAATGGAAGTCTACTCAATGAACTAAAATTCCAAATAATGTCCCCCATCATCAAACTGGTCACAAATATTCATCCATAAAAATAATTAGTCCATAAGAATAAACCATGTACCAGATGTGGCCCACAGAATGTATTAACATTTTTCCTAAGTCACAAATTCCTGCAGCTAAGGCCCCACACTTATGATTCATGGCAAATAGCAGAAGATTTTTGTAGGCATAATAGTGTACGATTGGGAAAGACTTTGATCCTGAAAAACCTTTGATGATGGTTGTAAATACTATTGGTTATCACAAACTGAGGTCAAGGACTTGCTACTGGCATCTAATAAGTGAAAGCTATCATTGCAACTAAAAGACCTATAGTGATTACAGACAGGATTTCCCACAATAAAGAACTTCCCAACCCCAAATGTCAGCAGTGTTTGAGGCTGAAAGCCATATACAAATCATCCTTTGTAACTTATTTGCAGGTAGGTCAGGTGTGGGAAGTGTCTCTCTCATCCTCTGCCTTTTACCTCACTCCTCCTCTGATTTCTAAATTCAAACCTGAGCAGGATTCCTTTATTTCTGCTACAAAACTATTTGCAGAAACAAGAGTTCTCTTTACTACAGTTTCCAAAGCAACACAGGGGCAGGGAGTTGATGTCAACACTAATACTATTTAATTTCAGAACTGTTCTTCAAAGGAACCTAAAGCCAACAGGTAAGTCTCATGCAGTCATGTATTTGTTAAAAAAAAGTGAATACAAACTAACCTCTTCATTAGGGATCTTTGACCAAAGCAATGCCCTAAAAATGTCCTGGGGTATTAAGGACTCCACCTGACAACATTTGAACTTAGAAATGGGGATTCTGAAGGCCTTGCATCTGTTTGTAAGACTCAAAGCGGGACTTAATACATTCTGGAAAACATAGTAAAGCAACGGGTTTTAAGCATTGGTTTTAAATAAAGATAGATTAGATAGATTATATAGCTAGATGATAGATAGATGATAGATGATGATAGATAGATGATTAATAAGTGCGATAGACTAGTAGTGATAGATAAATGACTAGATGTTAGATAGATGATAGATAGATGATAGTGATAGATGATAGTAGGCTGAAATTAGATGAGATGATTAGATAGATACTGCCAGCAGATTGATAGACAGATACTAGATAGGACGGACAGAGCAGACAGACAGACAATTGACAAACAGACAGACAGACAGGACGAGATAGACAGGACAGACAGATAGATGAGTAGATGGATGGAGTAGTATAGATAGATAGATAGATAGATATAGATAGACAGACAGATGTTCTTAAGAGCTTTCTAGTCTGAAAACTTCAACAAGAGCTTCTAAAGACAAGAAGAAAAATTACAAATCTCAAGAAGAAATTATAATTTTATTCAGTAAATGTAAGTTAGGAACACAGTATTATTTCCCCTCTTTCAGATATAAATCTGATAGGACAGCAATTTTTTACTAATTTGGTCATTCTTTTTTGCTTTTCTTTTAATTTTAGTGACACACTTTATTATACCACCGTGAGATTACAACGTTGCTCATGTTTAGAGGTTTTGGTCACCGTGTTCCAGCTTTACCCTGGCCCTCCACCGGTGCCCATTTCCCACACCACCAATGTCCCCAATTCCTCTCCCTCCCATAGCCAGCCTAAATGGCAGGTTCTTTATCTCTTTTTCTCTCCCTCTCTCTCTTTTCCTTCTCTTACACATTGTGGGTTGAACTACATACACTTAGAAACCATCATGTGCATTTTTTGCCTGTATTTAATGTACAGTTCTAGGTTGGATCGTGGACCTTTTGATCCTTATTCTGTGCTCATGTTCCCTTCTCTATCTTACCTAAAAGCTCACTAATTTATACTGGTCATTTATCTTTTATTTAGAAGATTGCTGAAGGTAATCTTCAGAACCTCATAGGTAGCCTAATTAAAGAGTCAGAAGATGGTTCCCACATATAAAATAAATAATCAGTCTCCTGGCTGGTGGGGAGACTACCAGAAAACAATCTACTGAATTTGTCCCATAAGTCCTGAGATGCATTCTTCCCTGAGTCAATCATATTTGATTCTCCCTAAGTCAATCATATTTTATATGACTGACAGCATTAATAATCTATAGAGTAATGAGGAAAGTTGGTATGTTCAAATACAATGATGTCTGGATGAATCCTAACAATAGTAATGATAATACTAATAAAATCTTCTCTTCTACCATAGCAAATCTTTATAACTAAATACCAGTATATTTTCTGGAATATATACCTTCCCTTAGGCACACTTTCCATCAAATTAAAAAATCTAACTCAATATTTGTATAAATATGGTGAGTGGAGGAAATAAGACTCAAAATACCAAGGACTCGATAATTGAGCAAATGGATGCTAGGAGAAAATGCCATTTTTCCAGGCTTTTCCACGCAGTCCTATGTTTTCCAAATTTTGTCAAATAAGAATGTACTAGTTTAATTTTTGGCATTCTAACATGTTAAATACCAAATGATATTTGAAAACACATTGCTGAGATTTCTTCAGGGCGGTAGACATTCATAATCTGACAGAATTTCAAAGCAGAGCAGATATTAATTTTTTTGCATTCCTTGAACAAAGATTAAAATAACATCCCCTTTACGGGGAAAACTTTTGTTTAAACATGTTTACAACTACCAGTGATAACAGAAGGGAAATATTTATGAGTCTAAGTGAAAGAGAGAATTCTTTCAAGTTCATAACCAGATGCTTTATCAGGAATAGTAGCTAAAGGGGGAAGAGGCATAAAGTTGAGGGAGGAAAATTAATTATTTGTCAGATTTCCTGCCATGTCTTCTAAATTTCAGATATGCATCAAAAGATGCCTGAAGTGAGCTAATTTCCATGCACATTTCCATTTTAGAATTATGGGTTTCAAACACTCCTGTTCATAGTGCATGTTAGATGTGTCAGATGTGTAAAATAGTGTTCATGTGCCGCGTTACCCTTCATCCTATAACCAGTGTTCCATATAAGGTAGATGTGTGGCTGGAAAGATGTAAGCAAATCAGATAGTATTTAAAATATAGTTTGTAATGCAGGTTACCGTAAATCCTGGAAACCAAAGATTCTTGGATAACTATAAGGAAAAGAAGAACAAAAGTCTCACTAAATAATCCATCTAGCCAGCTTCAATGTTTTTCATATTTGCTTTTCTTCCAAAGGGACATGTTTGGACAATAGCTCGAGATCTGACAAAATCTATGACTATAGTAAAGGTTAAAATTTGAATTTTAAGTATAGCGACTGACTCATCAGAATAACCTAACTAGAACTAAAACAAAACACATACTCTCTCCCCCAAAAAAGTGGCAGCAATATTAAAATCTGTTTTCTGTCCAAAGAGTTTTTACTCTATAACTAATTTAAGACTGGTTTTCTCCCTTCTTTTAACTGATGGCATCTGCAAGCTAATTGGCACTATTAGGGGCTATATATGAGGATTCAGATAGCTTTAAAGGGCAATTATTTTCAGATCCTCTTGTATTTCTAAATATTTAATTTAGAGTTCAGGAATATAATTTGTTTTGTGTGCTTGACATTTTGTCATGGAAAATACAAATGCTTCAAAACAATGATAATATCAACTGTGATTATAGCAAATTAGAATCCTGGCCTTGGCATCCTCCCTGAGGTTGTTTGGGACCAAGACAAACACAGCTAAAAGTGAATTACTAATAGCTAATTTGCCTTGACATTGAGCAAAGAACTTCTGGAGAGGGGATGCAAATGGGCCCTGAGTTACCTGGAACCAGAAGCGCTGCTTAATCAGGTCAACTTGAGGACTGTCACCCTACCAGGAAAGCTGGGGACCCACAACGAGTACAACTTTTGAGGCTGAGTGGACCAGTACCCCAGTTCTGAAAGCCTATACCTGGAACACCTATCAGGTCTTAGGGACGATCACTGTCTTGGACCCTGTGGACTTGATAAAAAGAATGGGAGGAAGAATGCTACCCTGATTTATTTCTACAACTGTCATTTACTATATTCATCCATTGAGACTCCACATGAGCTATGCTTTCCATAGAGTTGACTTCATTTTGCTTTTCACAGCACCACCCTGAATAATACATAACATCCAGTTTACAAATTGGGAATAAAAATCAAAGTGTTTGTCCAGGATCACATAGGCAGTACATGGCAAGGGGTTGTTCTCAATCTGAGTCTTGACACAATGCATTCCAGGTGTGGCAATCAGCCTCCCTAAAGGCCCAGTGAGTGCTACCAAGTGTGGTCACCAGTCTCCTAGAAGGCCCATGATCCCAACATTCTGATATTCACTGCCTTGAAGAGCTCCTGGCCACCCTGGAATAGCATTAGTTACAAATGGAAATGGTGATAGTTTGTCATGTTTGAGATTAGGTTGCTAATGACCATGACTATCTCTTGGTCCTCTGTTTTTGTTGTTTTTCTTCTTTTGTTCTCAAAAGGATCAAGCTGCCATATTATAAGTGAGTTTAGGAAGAGGCCCATCACCAAAAGATTGCAGTTTATGATCGACAGCCAAAAAGTGTGTAACTAAGATCTGCCCATAAAAGCCAATAAGTTTGAAAACACATTCTTCATCTCCAATTCATCCTTGAGATTATTACAGTGCTGGGAAATCACTTCTCTGTAACTTCATCAGATACCTTAGAACCAGCGGCTAAGTTATTCTCAAATCCCGGTCTTCAACACCTACTGTATGACATAATGCTTGCTATTAGGCTGCTACATTTGAGGGAATAAAACTCTACACACAGAATACATCACTATATAATTGTATGTGAACATTCATAAAAATTATGATGCTAGATCATTGTTTTCTTATTGTATTACATACCACAGAACCTTATGCTAAGTACCATAGGAAAAGTCAAAGGAGTAAGACTAACATAAGCCCAGTTCACAAATAATTGAACTGTAAGACACAAAAAATAAATATGTATAGGTAGCTCGTAATTACTAGAAAAATGTTTCTTTGATATTCTCTTGGACCTTTCTGTGTACAGCATCCCTCCCCTACTTAGCCCAAATTATCTAACGAGATGCTTTCAGTGTATTAGGATTTTTATATAAAAGCCACAGTGAAAAAAGGGTTATAATTAGCTTCAATTGGAGATAGCATTTTCTTGCAAGATAATTGGTTATAAGCCAGACATTGTTGAAAATGAAACAATTTTCTAAAGTCTTTTTAGTTCCTACTTAGTAGATCAGGGGTTAGCCTTGGCATATAAAATCATAAACTTTTTCCCACTTGGTAACAAATATAACTTTCTGCCTATATTGGCTATACCAGAGTGGAAGGAAATACACACAGAAGCAGAGAAAAGCTCATCTACAGAGATCATTATACTCCCACTGACCCTTGGTGCTGAAATCTCCTTATCATCAGCTGCTAATGGAGTTTCTGACAGACAGCCCTTAGAGCTCAATCTCCAAAAATATTTCTAGAGTCAACAACTCCACTCCTCTGCAGTGCACCCCCATCTTATAACAGGAAGGGAAGAGGGTATGTGTAGGCCTGGCCCTTTTGTCCCAGCACCAAAGGGGCCTTTTCCAGCTCCCCAGAGAGCTATCTGGGGTCACTGAAGTTGCATCACAGTATGCCTTCTCCATTTTGCCGCATCAATCTTCTTCCCTATGAATTCCATGGGCAGTTATCCCTAGATAATGAATCTTAAAAGGTACTCCTAGGTAATACTTTATAAAATACTATAAAATATTTTCATGAAAACCATGAACTTTTTCTGCCTTAGTTTTTTTTTGTCATAAAACCAATCACTTGGATCTCTGGTAGCTACCACTTACAGAGCAAAATTTCTCCAATTAGCATTCTAGACATTTTATAAACTGAAAAAATCTTGGACCAATTGATAATATTTCTGACTGTATTAACATTTAGTGCTATAAAATATGTGGATCTCTTAAAATTCTGACATTCTGCAATCTGTATTAGACATGCTGGTTTTATAATGTTTTACTTCTGCCTTAAGATTTAGGTTTTTTAAATGTGTTTTTTGCCCTAAATTAAGTGTTAATTTGATGGAAGCTTTTTAAAATCATCCCTTACTGGGTTCTAATAAATTAAAGATTAAACTTGAAAAAAAACCTTAAGCATCTTGATCTATGTCTCAGTATCTTCTTTTTTTATAAAAAAACCCAACCTGTGGCTGAAAGCGATAGGACAGTTGGTAGGGTGTTTGCCTTACATGCAGCCATCCTGGGTTTATCCCCAGCATCCCTTATGGTCCTCTGAGCATTTCCAGGAGTAATTCCTGAATGCAGAGCCAGGAGCAACCCCTGAGCATCACTGGATGTGACCTAAAAGTAAAAATAAATAAATGAAGAACGAAAACCCAGCCTGTGACACTATCCCTTGGGTTGAGGCTGGAATGTAGTGAAGAGAGGGGAACACCCACTAAGATAATCTAAGTATCCTGAGCCAGAGGCCCTGAACAGGAAAGGAGCTGCTGGCATGTCACTGATGTGATCCAGTTCATTGTTTGAAAGATGGGAAGTCACTACTGACTAGCACTGGAGTAGAGCCGCCACATGCACTAGCAGCACTCTGAAAGCAGACTGTGAGTCTAAGACTGAAAGAACATCAGAGTTGTTTTCCTGAGTCCTTCTAGCTCCCAAGCAGAGAAAATGCTAAGCAAAAAGCCAAATAGACCAGCCTTGGTTCACAAGGTCAAGGCTAGGTGGACAGAAAGAGGACCATCTAACTAGCCTATGGGCGCTTAGAGGAATTTCAGAGAGGATCACTAGTCCATATATGCCATACCGAGGAAGTAAGGAAAGAGAGTACAGATCTAGGCTGAGATTTCTGGTTATATGTTAGTTGAGCAGCAACAGCCATTGTTGGTGATTGGGAGCATAATGGTCAAAGATATCATACTAGAATAGCAAATCCAAAAGGTCTAGCCCTGGCTAAACAGACTTCTCACCCCAGTCCTATGAAGGTCACATAAGCCACCTCTTTCTCTATATTCTTGACCTCAAAACTACAATGAAGGAGAGAAAAAAAAAAATCTAAAAAGATGGGCATAACTGGATTTTCCTAGCACACACACCCTTGTCAAAAATCAGTCAAAGGGAAGGTATCTCATTGCTGGTTGTAACAGCCCTACCTGACACTTAGCAATAGATTTTATAAATAACAAAGTAAACATCACAAAATGAATTCTTAAATGTATTAAGGTACTACTCTGCCTAGTCTCTAATCTTTGAAGTTTCTAGTTTTGGAAAGGCTTTGTTTTCAAGTGAATGTAATGATTCTTGAGTGCTAGATGTATAAAATGTGCTGAAATCTGCATCTATCAGCATCTCCCACTGCATTGTACAAGCTGGACTGAGCAAAGAAGACCATAATGCCCCTATCCTGGTGGGGTCTTGGGGAGAGGGATGAATGCTCAGATCAGGAGTAAGTCTGCAGACCCAAAGATAAAAAAAATCTATGGACAGGGAGGTCAATCAGCTGGTCCTGTGATAAAAGCCTTTGGGAGAGTCTATTGAAAATTATGGTAACATATAACCCAGTTCTCTTGAGAGGGTACCAGTTTATACCTATAATCCCTCAGCTTCCATTCAAATAGCTTTACACCTTCCATTATATTGTCAAAATTTTCACACTTAAATAAGAAAATATAGGATTACCTATTCAAAAAATATGGGATTACTTTCGTTCAAAAAATATAGAGCTATTGTACAGTGGGTAGGGCATTTGCCTTACATACAGCCAACCTGGGTTCGTACTTAGTGTCCCATATGTTCCCCCACACACTGCCAGAAATAATTCCTGAGTGCAGAGCCAGGGAATAACCCTGATCATTGCTGGGTGTGACCCAAAAGGAAAAACATTCATTTGAAAAAATAATTATATTTCAACAAGAAATTCCTCTGATAAAATAATCATATAGTGAACTTCTAGCAATGCTAATAAACCATAAGCATTTCTATTCCCATTAAAAGCAATAAATAAAGGGATAGGAAAGATTGTACATTCAGAAGGTAAAGCCGCTTACTTTCCTACTTCAATCCCCAGCACTACACATGATTCCTGAAGAAGCTATAGGACTGATCCTGAGCAAGAGAGACAGGGCGTAAGTCACAAGCACAACAGGATATGGCCCAAAGAGCAAAAAAAAATCAAAAATTGGGAAAGAAATTTCATTTCTCCTCACTTCTCAGTCTTTTGACTAAGATCCAGTGTATAAATGTATCAGTTCTTAAATTAGGCAGCAGTGTTGTCTGATAACATTCTTTGTGGGGCTCAGAAGGAGAGCAGAGCATCTACGGACAACTTGAAGAGACTCATTTCCTTTGCCCATTTCAATTTACTGGGAGTGAATTTGCAGCTGTGCTATACATATATGACAAGTTAACTGTTTTTGGCAAACAAGTTCTGAGCAAGTGATATAAGGATCAATGGTGTCTGATGCTCAGAAGAGAAAAAATACACTTAGGATTTTGATTTGTCCTGATAATTTTGATAGATTATCAGTCTTGATCTTGGCTCAAGAAAGGAGAGATGTACCCACTGGAGAAACTAAACACCCTGAGTAGGGTCACAGGCAGAGTGAGTGGACTCAGACACTTGGTAGTTGCAAGGACCAAGGACATAAATCTGAAGGACAGTGAAACTTAGTAAGGGGCACAGGACAAGGAAATATTGCCAGATTTGGGTAAGACAGAAGCCTCTAGGATTGTGCACAAATGAACCTTTGAAATCTGGACTTTAAATGTTGACTTACACAAAAGTAGTTTTAAAGATGCTGACTTTGCTATTGTTAAAACTGAATTTTCCAAATTGTTCTATCCACTACCGAAACAACATAAGGTCTCGCAAAAAATTAAAACTAGAACTCCCCATACAATCTAGAAACTCTCCTGGGTATCATGAAAATAATAATTTGAACTATTGTGGAGCCCCTAATGCCCTCATGTTTATGCAGCACCTATTCCATTAGCCGAGAGACACGAAAAACAGTTTAATGCCCATGATGGATGCGTATCGCTGTCTTTCACGTTCATCATCGATTTGCTTGAGCAGGCACCAGTAACATCTCCATATGTACTGTCTCATGCTAGTAGGAGCCCAAGAGCATCTAGCTCGCTCCAGGAACATCAAGAGCCTCAAACCATTCCATCAGGTCATGGGAATGAGGTCTATAGTTGATACTATTATTTAGCATCTCAAATACAACATGGGTAGCTCGCCAGGCTCTACCATGGAAGTAGCACTTCTCAGAAGTCATCTCTAAATCCAGCATTTCTTGATGTGGCTGTGATAGCCTGGTCTGCTGGGTGGAGTTCTGATGTGGGGAAAGTCTGGATGTGGAAAATGGTGGCCCCAAGGAGTGGAATTACGTCTCACTTGTTGCGAGGTTCTGTTAGGGTGGCTGGCCAGGGCTGGACTCCACCATCCCTCCCAGGCGCCTTGTGAGCTCTGGGCCCAGGGGAGAGCTAGCCCGCAGCTCTGCCCCATGTCTGTGAGTCTCTGGATCATGGTACCTGGGCCTAATCCCAAAAAAAGAGACTGTGGATGAGATCCTGGTACCCACAGTGCAGGCTATGGGGGCGAGGAGTACAGCGGCCTCAGTGATAGTTGTAGCTTCACCACCGACCTCTTTGGGAGAGAGACCTCAGTTACTGTCTCTGGGGAGGATATATATGATCACAGATATGCGGAGATGGCGAGTTCACTGTCCAGAGCACCACTGGGCATTGTGTCCACATGAGGGCTGCCATACAAAGCCACTGATGGATGAGTACGGTAAAAGAAAATGTGGTGATAAACAATATTTAATAAAATTACTACTCTGCTGTATAAAATAGGATGAACTCCCATAATTTTCGTGCACAATGTGAGAGGGGTAATGCTAAATGAACTCAATCATGGAGAGAACACCTTGAGGGGCGGAGAGGCCTAGCGGGCAAGGCGTTTACCGCTCGCACTTAGCCAGCCTGTGCCAGCCCAGGTTCGATCCCCAGCATCCCCATATGGTTCCCGAGCACCGTCAGGAGTAATTCCTATGGGTCCAGAGCCAGGAGTAGCCCCTGGGCGTCACCAGGTGTGAACCAAAACAAAACAAAAAACCTTATCATTTCATTTAATCTTTTCACTCATGTGTTGATAATAACCGCCACAAAGCTAC